>VWYE01006290.1:324735-341370 GCA_013398995.1 Alaudala cheleensis
AAAAAAACAAAAAACCAAAACCAAATACCAACACAAAGCAGAGGCAATAGATATCTCTGAATAAAAACAGAGATACAAACATAGATTTTAGAGACATACAGAAAATAGTTTCATTAAGGAATTCATCATTCAGTATAGGGAAAAACTATAATCAAATCAGAGTGGGCCATGGATTGATTCCTTCACTTGTGATTATTGCAACAAATGGTGCTAAGTGTATGAAAAAAAAAGTTTGTTATAAAGCACACCTCAAGTTCATTTTCTAAGGAGAGCTATCCTTTCCACTAATTTAATCATGGTTCTTTTGTGAAAAACTTCTGAATATTACAATAAGACAATATATTTTTTTATTTGATAACCTCAATAATACCCTGTCCTAGCACTGAGTACTGGAATCTCCCCTCAGATATTTTTTTATTAGTGTAATTTGAGAATAGCTTCATATGTACTCGTAAGCATGTTTATTTTGCAATCAGAAGGCAATGCTTGTGAGATTTAAGGTAACTGCACTATCATAAAAGGGTTTAGCCATCCCTCTTCCATCTTGTTGCTAACAGGGAAGAAGATTAAAAACTTAAATTAACAATACATTTTCCATGTTTTAAAATTCTGTGGATAATACTGACTGTTAAAAAAGAACACATCCTGTGTCTATTCAGCTAACATAGACATTAATAAATATAAGTATATCCCCAGGAAACTGAAACAGTCAAAATTTTTTTGTTGTTGCTTTTTCTTTTTTGTTTGTTTTGCTGGGCTTTTTTTTTAAAGAGGGTATTAATGTATTTTAAAAAGCCCTTCTTGNGGTTTAGCCATCCCTCTTCCATCTTGTTGCTAACAGGGAAGAAGATTAAAAACTTAAATTAACAATACATTTTCCATGTTTTAAAATTCTGTGGATAATACTGACTGTTAAAAAAGAACACATCCTGTGTCTATTCAGCTAACATAGACATTAATAAATATAAGTATATCCCCAGGAAACTGAAACAGTCAAAATTTTTTTGTTGTTGCTTTTTCTTTTTTGTTTGTTTTGCTGGGCTTTTTTTTTAAAGAGGGTATTAATGTATTTTAAAAAGCCCTTCTTGTTTTCTGAAAAATATTAGCCAGTTTTGACTATAATTGAACTTCGGCCTTTTTTCCCTCCGGTATGCATACATGAAGCACAGCTCTGTGTGCTTCCTGCAAAATTTGGCCTTGCTTCCAGAGTTCATACAGTTTCTTTTACTGTTGATCTCCACATTCAGCCAAGCTGGTCTTCTTTCCTACTTGCTTAAGACACAGGGGAATTGCTGGCTCGTGTCCATTACAAAGGTTGTTCTGTGATATTGACCAAAATTTGTGGACTCCTATGCCCTCAGATGCAGATTCCCAGTGTACTCTGCTACATAGCTCTCTGAATTGCTCTGAATTGCTCCCATGAAGTCCAGAATAGCAGCTCTTTTGTTCTTTTTTTCCATTACACTGAAAATTTTAGACTCAAGCATTTCGTGATCACTGTGGCTGAGACAGACACCTACCATCACATACCTCTTTATTCACAGCCAGAAAATCTAGGAGGGCATCTTTTCTAGTTGGTACTTCAAGTAGTGAGACAAGAAATTATCTGCTACAAATCTGAAATATTTCCAAGACCTGTTTATCAAAGCACTGTGATATTTTCAGTTGTGTCTGGGAAGTTGAAATTTCACATAGGGACAAGGGCTACTGATGCTGAAATTTCTCCTAACTGGCTATAAAATAACTCATCAGTTATCCCCTGTTACATCTCCTTTGCTCTCCATCCTCCTCATACTTACCCAGAGGCTCTCAACCACATCAGTGCTAACTGTAAGAACTTTACAATCAAACCTTTCTCTTACATACATTACAACACCTCTAACTCACCTGCCCTGCCAACCCCTCCATCCCAGTACTCCTGCTGTGGGACTCATCCCACCAAATTTCACTGGTACCAATATCATAACTCTTTTATATGTATGTAAATACTAAGACCAGACGACAGCTGACATGAAATATTCTTGATGTAATGACAGAGCTTTGAGGAAAGCCCCAAGAGGAAGAGTAAAATGTATCCAAATATGTATTCCATAAAAAAATAATTGAGGCTGAAGTTTTTTGTTATGTTTTGGGTTTTTTTTTTCTCCAACCTATAATATTCCCATAATTATGATTTTCTTAATATTTCTTTTTTTTAGCACCAATTAACTCTAACTTTTAATGTTGAAAACTTCTGAGCTCATTCTCAAGATTTTATTTTACACAATATCTTGTGTAGTTGTGTGTTGGGGCAAAAATGTCATATATATGTATATGTAATATAATACATATCTATTTCATATGTATATTATTGACTAGTTTAGCACTTTTATTTGGTCAAAATGAAGCAATAACTTCTTTTTTTTTTTTTTGCCTCTAGTTTTATTTATTTTGCCAGATATTTCAACTTAAAAGTAATTAGATTTTAAAAGTCTAAGTGCCCAAAGTATTTTAATGGAAACTTTAGCTACTCAGCTTTCACTTGCACAGAAGTGAATGATCCATACCTTGAATAAATGTCTTCTCATTTTTTTGTTCATAATAACATGAGACCTTTCTACAATTTTTTAACTCATATATGATTAAAATTACTCTAAGAAGTATCCAACTGTTTCTATATTGAGAAAGGAGATTTTTACTCTTATCTACACTATTTTTTCTCTATTTACTTTCAGATTTCTTTAGCTTGTAATAACTGAATTTAGACTGTGAATGTTGAGCAACTACTAATTGCAGTAAGCAGGAAAACTAAAAAAAAAATCTCATCACAATGTTGATACTGGTCTTGACAGAATCAGTAAACTTCTCCAGCAAGAGGAGTAGAAGTCTATCAGTATATTAAAACAATCTGGATTGAATGAATGACAATTAGTACCTCCTGTACAACTAAAAATAACACAACAAGAAAGGCAAGAGGAAATAAAGAACTTTTGATTTTTACCCTGAGAGAGTTCCTTAAAAGCCTAGTTGCTGGGAAAAGTGGTGGATGCTCTCATCCATTTTGTGAATCTGCCTTCAGTAGAAAAGAAAGCTTTGGAATAATACTACTAACAAAATTTTGAGAAAGCTGATGCTACCCCTCCACCAAACATGGAAAAACTATCACCCAGTTTTCTAATAAACTATGAGTGTCTTGTCACCAAGTTATAATATCAGAAGAAATCAACATCACAGCCACCCACACACACTGTGTAAAGAGTGGGGTTGAAAGTTTAACTATCCTGGGGATTGAAAGGGGAAATATCCTGTAATATATAAAGTGTAATTCCACAACAGGTGAGTCCTTTCCTCTTGTGAAAGTTTAGATGGAATACTATATATTTTGTTTCTTACAAAAAAAATTCAAAAAAACCCTGTGTATATTTACTTCAACCCACAGATATAACTTTTACCATTCTATCATCCCTAGTAAAAGGCTTTGTACTGACCTGATGGTGAAAAGTTGCAGGACATGATGAGGTCTATGTTGCCCAAAGCCAGTTTTAAGGTGCTTTAATGGAGGTAAAAATCAAAACACTTTCATCTTGCCTGCTTCAGTAAGGTCTGTAGATACCTCATGTGGTAAGGTCTGCTTTAGGTTGCATAGCAAAGGGTGAGAAGTTGTGTTAGTCAGGTCACACTGTTACACAGAGGTTTTGAACTTCAGCTGGAAGTCAAAGAGAAGGAAGCAGAATACGTTAAATAACATGTGAAATAAATCCAAACAAATGCAAAACTGAAGAGGAGGAAAGTCTCATTACATCATGGATCTTCAGGTGGAGGACTTGGGACAGCGATGACTTATTGTAACCCTGCCATCACCCCTATTCTTCTTTGGAAAGGCAGATGTCAAACTTAAGACCCAGGGGGACAATGGAAAGGTACTTACAAAACTGGGGAAAGGGGCAGATAATAAAAACTGTAGCTAAACCAATTGTACCTTTATAATTTCTGAGGCTTTTCTGTCCAAGTTTTGACTGTGTTCATGTTATTGCACTGAGATTTGTATCAACTGTTGTATTATGATAAGGCTGTTGAAATTTTAATTTAACTAAGAGCAAATTTTTGGTTTGATTTACAAGGTGTGGGGTTTCTTTGCCCCTTTCAGGAATTTGGGAAAAAATTGTAGAAATTTAAATAATCCATTAATGTGGAAATGAAACATTAAAAATGTCATGTAGTTCATCTGATATTATTTATGTGGCAAGTGAGGACTATATGCCATTATATACAAGATCATGGAATATCAAATATGTAAAATAATTGCTCTACTTGCTGTATACTTGTCAAAAGTCATACATAAGGCTGCAGGAGTACTGAATATTTTAACAAAGCTTTCTAAGGATGGGAAAGCTTGTTGCAACATGGAAGGGAAAAAATTAAAATCCAAAATTAGACATTCTAATTGAATGGTAGCATTGTAGGTTAAAGAAGAAAAAGAAGATTCTCTCACAGGTCTTGCATAATACAGACTGAGAGACATAACCATCATCTGGGGAAAATGTAATGCTTGGTTTGGCTGTGGAAAAACCATATAAAAGGCCAACATGCCTATACTGAAACATTGCTTATAACCTTAATTTGACTTGACAGGAGTAAAAAATACTTAACAAAATCTTGAGAACCTTTTCAGAATAACAGCATTTTTGTAATTGAGCATTGTGATCGGTCTCACCATCAAACCCAAGAGTTTGCATAGATCATTTTCCAGGTTTATTTCAAGTCTAGTCATGAGTGTTATGTGGCTACAGTTCCAGCTTCTTATACCTGGAGAAACAGTGAAGACTGCATTGCTACTTTGACCTTTTCAGCATTCTGTGACTTGGACAACCACCTCTGTTCTTTACAATTGCATGACCCTGTGAGTAACAGCAAAAATCTCAAAAAGGTCAAGTCAGCATAGCTAAGTTCAGTTTGACAGAATAGGCTAGACATTCAAACATAGACAGAATCTCTACCATAAAAACATTTAAAAAAACCTCTGACTACTACAAGTAGCATCACAGTACATTCCCTGGAGTGTTAAACAAGTTCTGATTGAAAACAAAAAAAAATTTCAAGCCCTAGTAAGTGATTTGCATTCCTACAGAGAGCCTGTGGTGCTGACCCAGGTAGTGGAATTCTACCCATGGATTACACCTTTATAAACGGTTCTTCCACCCTGCAAAGGTTTCCTGAATAATAATTAGGGAGAATAAGTTTATAAAAAAATTGAACATGATGTAATAAAATAGCTTTTTAGGGTGAATTTATTTTATGCTGAGAACTAACCATAGATACTGTAGAACTCTTTTTTTCTTAGACTATTAAGCCCATTCTCTTGCCTTCCCTTTCCCTTTCCCTTTCCCTTTCCCTTTCCCTTTCCCTTTCCCTTTCAAATAAGAGAATAGATATCAAGATCCTTATTCTTTAGTATAATGCATTACAAATAGTCCAGAAGTAAAGATATGTCTGCTTGGACCAGTGAAATGTGAGAGCTTGGCAACTTATACAAAAACACCTTACTTTAATATTCACTCAAAATTTGAATATAGTGCTAGAAACTAAGGCTGAAGAAGCCTTATGAACACATTTATCATTCTTGCTATCAATAATGTCTATGTGGACCTTGTGAGTCCTAAAGGGAAATCAGCTGCTATAATAATTTATTTTTATTTAATAATTGTAGGCAGGAGGGATGCAGCTGGAGTTGGAGAATGAGCCTGAGCACTGCCTAAGGATGATTTGCCATGAGAGGAGTCTTTCAAACTACCTCAAAGTTTTTCTGAGGGACAAAAAACTATTGATAAGAATGTGAAATGTTGAAGTAGATATGCATTGCTTCCTGGTTCCATCTTAGCACAAATATGAGGCAATGTTGTTACATGCATCAAATCCCTTACATCTTTGGACAAGATTTCATTGGGGAGGGCTTGTACTGTGGTACTAGTGAGAGCAGGTTAAAAAAAAACAATGTAATGTTTTATAGGTACATTTTTTATCTTTCATTTCTCAAAGGAGAGCATAGCTATCATAGCAATAGTTGATGCAAAAGATCTAAGAATAAAAATTGTTTCAGCTATACTTCCCATATGCTGAAGTTTGGCAGCTGCATAGCTTAGGCAATGGGAGATTTCTCAGGGTGCCTGTCTTGGAAGAAATGCAAATTACCAGCATTTCCTTCAATTACAAATATAAGTGCATACAGGCTCAGATCCTGAAGGAACAGCCCAACCAAATCTTGATAATTGCACATTGAACCCAGAGATATGGTTTAAAAGTAGAATTCAGATTTTTTTTTTTTAATCAAGTATAAACAGGCTTTTGTGCTAGCTGTTCACATTCTGGCTAACAAAGCTGAGTGGCCTTCTTCCTAGCGTGCAAGCTTTTTCTCATTAGGCATTCTCTTACTTCTTAAAGGCATCCTTATTAGATATTAATGCTGATGCACGTTTGTTTGTCTGTTTTCACTTATGGTACATCTATTAGATGATCTGTTTTGTTAAAAATGTATGGCTAACCAACAGAGAAAAGAGCTGTCTATTTTGATTTCTTGGATCATACAGATTTTTCTGCAGGGAAGGGACAGTAATTTATATATGAGGCATCATGCAAGTACATCTGGGAGAAGTTTCTGGAAAGCAGTGAATAGAGAAAGAGGGAGAGAGAAAAAAAGTTCCCACGGCAACAGAAGAATAGAGCAAGAGCAAGAAGCAGACACAAAGAAAGAGCTGTGAGGCTAACAGATGCAAACACTAGGCTTCTAAAAACCCTCCAGGGGCAAGTACTTGAAAGTTTATTTCTAATATTTCCAAGATGGATAGCAGTATTCTATCAGTTATGGCATTAAAAAGAAGCAACTTCTGTTCAGCAGATGTTTCTGCCCTTGATACTTGAAGAAAATAAAATCAATGTTTCACAATACTGCAGACTAATTAAGTGTAAAATTAGAACACAGGTTTAAGACTAAACTAAGGAGTAGCTAATCTAGAAGACAACTGAGGCATTTAATGATTTTCAAACTAAAAACTCTTCTGTGACTTGGAAAAGACACCATGTTGAACTGTTGGCCTCTCAGAGTCATGTCCAACTATGTTAATAGTAAAACATCCTTGAAAAAGCTCCAACAGCAGCATTTCTCTCAGCCTTGTGAGAATTGGTGCTTTTATAGCTTCTGTAAATGGTCCCTTTATAGACTAATTTATCCTATCAAGTTCTTCAGGAAATAATGTACTACTTAAAACATTTAGCATGAAACTTAAACCAGTTTTCCTTTACAAGGTCTTGCATGCTTGACATTCCTTTTTATTGAAAACAAAGAGAACCACCTTCTAAGAGCATCCATCATGCTGTTCACTTAAAGTCTATTGTGAAAATAGAGCACGCTTCAGGATGATAAAAATCAAGCATAAACGGATATTTAAGACTGGATTCCATCCGTTGAGATTTATGCATTTGAGGGGTGTTTTTTATACATAAAAGTCTTCATTTAGCATTAAAAAAATTAATCAATGATTTATCAGAGAAAATTTGCCTTTGAAGGGCCATTTACAAATGTGTTACTTATTAATAACTGGTAAGCTGATTATGACAAGAATCACAATTTTTACTGCTGAGTAGAAAACTGGGTATAAAATAATACATTGCCAGCATTTTGAAGATTTTTTTTCAGCAAAAGATCTCTATAATGCTTTGTCAAAGTTGGCAATTTCCAACAAAACAAAAATAATGCATTGGTCCACTTAATTCCTGTAGATCCATTGCCCCACATATGCACACCCACAGCTAAGTTTGAAAATCAGAGAACAGTTGATATATTTTGTTTACAAGCTGTCCAAGCAATCCCACAGAGTCACTGCTTGTGGGAGTAAACTTCTACACTAGATGGAAACACACAAGTAACAATGCAACGTAAGCACTCAGTAAAATTCATGCAACAAAGCCCCCAAATCCATAGTGAGAAGTAAACTTCTGAGTCTGACAGGTAAAAAACCAATTTTTATGTAGGACTTGATATGATAGAAGTGGAACGTGGGCAGAACTTAAAATATATGCATAGTTATAGATATTCACAACACATATGGTTTAGAGGACAAAAGGGCAAAACCAGAATATTCTAGTTTGCCAGCCAGAGGAGATGCTGACCATTCTGTAGCAGATCTCTATTTTTAAAAATTTCAGCTTATAAGCAAAGGAGATCCATTTGGGGATGTGAAGGTTGAAAGCAGCCTCAACTGCAATGACCTTGAGTTAGTAGGTTTCAGAATCGTAGTAAGAGAGGGGAGGGCAAAATGCAAGATGGCAACACTGGACTTAAAGAGAGCAGATTCTGGCCTATTTAAGGATATAGTGGAAAGTGTCATGTGAGATAAAGTCCTGGAGGGAAGAAGGGTGCAAGGAAACTGGGTAAAACTCAAGGATCAACTCTTACACGTTCATGAGCAGTTCACTCCAATGAGCAGAAGTAAAAACTGCCAGAAGGCTGCATGAATAAGCAAGGAGCTCCTAGCAAAACTCAAACATAGCAAGGAATAATACAGAAGATAGAAGCAGTAAAAAGTATAGACTATAGAGATACTGTTTGAGCATGGAGAGACAGAGTTAGGAAAGCCAGCACTCACATGGAATTAAATCTGGTGAAAGATGGCAAAGGCAGCAAGAAAAAATTCTATATATAGACAAGTAATGAAAGGAAGACTAGGGAAATCATGAACAAGTTGCTAAATGGGTCAGGAATCCTGTGTACCTGAGACATAGGAAAAGCTGAGGTACCAAAAATCTTCCTCACCTCACTTTTTAGTAGCAGAACCAGCCTTCAGAAATCCAAGGACCTAGAGAAAATTAATTACTAACTTGATAAACTTCTATGACTCCGTTACTGGCTTGGTAGATGAAGCATTTCCTATACAAACTGATGGAGAGTGGGCTGGATGAGCAGACAATGAGATTAAAAATCTGCCTGTACATAGTCTTGGCTAGTCTGCATTGGGTCACTCTGCTTGAGTAAGAGTTTTTATCAAATGGCTTCCAATTGTCTCTGAAAAACTTAATTATTCTTTATGCTGTGAGCTGCCTGATGTGGAAACTGAAGACCTCACCTATATCTCCTGCTGTGAGCAATGCTGTTGCTCTTTTTCTTTATCATCATCATCACCACCACCACCATCACCATCATCATCATCACTTTTTTTCAGATGAATCAAAGCAATCAAGAATCTCAGATGAAAACCAGAAAAAACTCCAAGTCAATACCTGTATGTTTTGACTCCTAGATAAAGAATCTGAGATCTTTCAGTGCAGTATATATTCCCAAAAGCTGCCCTGTAAAAAACAGCCATTTTTTTCCTTGCTTTTTGGGGTATGTTTTGCATTATTTCTTAGAATGCTTTCTAATTCCTATTGTCAACAACATTCTTCACTCACACATAAATGTGTGTTTTAACTAAAGCATGAAACTGCCTTTTGTCATACCGTGACTTCTTGATGGAACTACATTAAGAACTCATGCTGTGTGTGTTTGCAATTAAATATTTATTCTGGTTTAATGGCTCTTATAGCAGAAAAATTGTTATGATAGCAGAATGATCTGATGGAGATTAGGAGTTTAACACAGAAATCTGCCATATCAAATTAGTATCAAGAAGTTACCAAGAAGCAGTTAGGTCAGTTCAGGTAAGGTAAATGTTGAATCCACATGTAGCATGGCTCTCATTAATATTGGGATAATTATAGCAGTTTCCAGAAAAAAACCAAAGAATTTCTAATTAAATATATATGTTATATGTATATTATATATACATTGTGTTTGTATATACATACAGAGTGTATATATATACAGTGTAGATAGATGTAGGTAGACATAGATATAGATACATAGATACAGATAGATACAGATAGATGATATAGATATAGATATCTAGATAGATACAGATATATATAAAAGAGATGGGTCAATGTTGCTAAAAAATTTTCCTACCANAAATATATATGTTATATGTATATTATATATACATTGTGTTTGTATATACATACAGAGTGTATATATATACAGTGTAGATAGATGTAGGTAGACATAGATATAGATACATAGATACAGATAGATACAGATAGATGATATAGATATAGATATCTAGATAGATACAGATACATATAAAAGAGATGGGTCAATGTTGCTAAAAAATTTTCCTACCAAGACATGTTAAAAATAGGAAAATTAGTGTGGATCCCTATGAAATCTTCCATTTGCCCTTAGGTAGCAAAATCCTATTGAATGATATCACCATCAAAGGTCTTCTACCAAAGGGGAAGCAGCAGAGTATTGTGAGGACCACAGCCACTGATGATATTCTACTCAAAGAGCTAATACAAGACTGCTACTCTTCAAAACAAAACAAAAAAAAACAAGCAAGCAATTTTTTGTTTCGAAATAGAAATGAAGACTTAATGAATTTCTCCTCTGATGGAAACTTAGATTTTATCACATGTCTCTGAAGAGACCCATTCAAATAAAGGCTTCTGTTTTCTGTGCAGTCTGGAGGGTAGTTTCTCTGCAGAATAAGCCAGTCTGTATAATTCAAGCAAAAATAGTTAATTTGGCCTGAAACTGGGCAATGGAATGGCCCATTGTTTCTCCCCCATTTTCCTTATTAGAAGTTCCAGGAAGATCCTGTGCAGGCTGTTAGGAAACATACTCAATGGTTCAGAGTCCTACTGGGTCCAGAAAGTCATGTGATCTCCACTGTGTTCACTTTTTTTCAGCTTGGACTTCACAACAGGTAGGAACCAAGATTTTTTTTCTGTTTTTCAAGCAAAAGGGCTAGCAGGAAACAAAATCTTTTTTAAAAATAGCATTATCAGTATTTTGATTAAACATTCTTAACATTTATTCAGAGCTTAAAAATTTGCCATAGAATGAAAATAAGCATACATCTTTTAATAGTCAGTAGTAAGTCTTTGTAAAACACCATGTTGCTTCCAAAAACCCCCAAAAAACCGACTTATTTTTTATTAACTTGGGCAGTGATGACATTCAATGTGTAAAAACTAGTTGAGTTATACTTCCCATTTTGCTGAGAGGACCCTGGAAAGATATGCTCTTACATGCTTAGCCATCTTTTAGATGGAGGTACAAGAAAAGTTATTTCTGTAGTGTTAAGTGAAATGAAAGCTCAGTGTGTAAAAATGCACATCTTAAATTTCCAACTGCATCTTACCTTTTGTATTATTCATGAAGTTGGAAAAACCTCATGTAAACCAAGAGTCTCCAGTAATTTAGTAGGTTTAACTTACTTTTACTTACAAGCATCACTGAAAAAATAGTTTTTTCACATTTTTATACATTTGTTTCCTCTATTTTGTTAAACTTATTCATCTGTCCGGAACAGAATGAAAACAGCCATAAAATCTGAGTTTACCTCGCCACAGTCACTGATAAATTGTTTCTGCACTAAGGAGGCAGACACTATTAATCCTATTTTCTTTCCTATTCTTTCTAATGGTCTCCCAGAAACCCTTTCATTTGCCAGCAGCACAGAGTTTTTGCTCGTAGCAGAGAGCAGCCTCTCACCACTGTGTAGTTCAGATCCTCTGTTTCCGTGTGGCAGCATACTCAAATCATGGTCAAGTGACCACTTACCTTGTAAATTAAATTTCCACAGTCCATGTGGTTCACATTACAGCTTATTAGTCAAGAAACAATTATGTCATTGTGTGCACCACTGAGCTAGCACAAACAGAGACACTTATACCCATGGGCTCAGAGCCAGCTCATGAAAACCAATTGTGTGAACAACACAACTGTATTACAGATTCAGAGCTTTGTGAAGAGCTGGACACCTACCACTGGCACCAAAGTGATGGAACAAGGTGTGCCATAAGAAAGGCTCACTTTTAAAAAGTATAATCTACTTGAATTGATTGAAAATATGGGTGTGAGGGAGGGATAGATAAAAGTAACCATATTTATTTCCTTTGTATGTAGGAAAATACCTTATCCTAAACTAATTCTATGGATACACTTAGAAATGCTTTGAAAATAGGTTTTGTCCTGCTCTTTTTTTTTTTAATAGTATCTACTATTTTAGTAGATACTAAAAAATATATTTTTTAGTATCTACTCTTCCAGCAGCAGAAGCTCAAGAAATCTATACATATATTTGTATGTGTATAGACACAGACATACATACATATATGTGCATATATGCACACACACACACACTATGCATGTATCACACAGCCCTCCTTTTCAAACCCTCCAGGCACAGCTGCCTGTGCTTTTTCTGTCTGCCCATTTTACTGACATTCAGGTCACTGTACATATACAATGCCTATAAACCATGCATCTGTGCAGATGAGTATATATATATCTATGCATGTATTCACCAGAATATAAATGAAAATGCATAGCTACACCATGGTAGAGTAAGAAAATGCTGTTTCCTTCTTACAAATAGGATTTAAAACTTTCAGAAAGAACAGTAAAATCATCCAGTAGTGACAAATGACTTCAACAAATCTTGCAAATTTACATGGGGATCCCCAAGCTTGACAGAGGAGACATACGGCCAAGTAAAATTTATTCCTAAACCACTAAACCAGACATACTCAAAGACCCTGAAAATGTACCTGTTCCTGGGCTTCCTATATTAGAGAAATAATTTTACAAACTGCAAGATTATTAAGATATCTCTGGGCCTGGTAGAAAAACTCCTAAGTGATCCCCTTGGTCAAGAATCAACCCCAGTTGGAATTGATTAAATTTTCAAGAACTTCGTTTCAAAACAAAGCTTATTTTAATAATTTCTGACACCGCTGGTGCTATCCTATCTGAGTGCCAAAATACCCCTTACAGATTGGGAATATCTAGGTCATGTCAGCAGCCACCAATGTGAGACTCAGGATTAAGAAATTTTGATATATCTGTGCTGGCACCCTGGGTTTGCCCACATGTGTTTTACATATACAGTTTACCAGCACCGAAAGACTTCAAAAAGTGCCAAAAATATCAATAGTTTCTTTGGCAGAATCATAGTTTTATAGTTAAATAATTTCCCAATGGAATAAAGCATTACAACATTACCAGATATCATTTGATTGCTAAGCTTAATTTGAAGATTATCTTGCAGATTCTTTAATCTTTCAGATATTTTATAGAATGATGTGGAGAAGGAAAGAAAAACCCCAAACCAACCAAATGAATGCAAAACCCAAGCAGACAACAACTAAAAACCACATGACTTCTTTTTGTGCAGCTTTAACTGTACTGATCTGCCAAATTTTAAATCTGTGTAGAAATACTCATATATCACACCCAGCTCTTCCAGAAGTCTTTTGCGATTCTAATTCAAAGAATTATGCAAGGTTTGACCATTTCTCAGGAAGAACTTGGAGCAGAAAAACATCACAAATTATTGTTTCAGAATCCTGTTTTTATCTTTTTCCTTCAGCATTAAGTACTGTACTGCATTAAGTACATTGAAGCTCCTTCAACATTAAGTAACATCCCTTCTAGGAACATGCTGAAATCTGAGCTCAGCAGCCCCATAATTATGCACAGGAAGCCTCAGTAACTCAAGGAACAGAGAAGGTTAGATTTTTTTGCATACTAACAAAAGAATTTCTCATACAATCTTTTACAACCACAAATTTGGTCAAGGCAGGAAGTATCTATCTATGTGTCAAACACTTATGAATACCTAGAAGCACAACACATGCTTTCTTTAGTGAGATCATTATACTTTCTCTTCCAACAAATAGCATTTCACTCTGAAGAATTAATTAGATCTGCACAGAACTTGTCATAGCAAGCATGTTTTCTCTGCTTCATGGACTGAGATGTCAAATTCTAAACTGAAAATATTCAAAAGGCTTTTCAAGTCTTTTACAATCCCTACTGGTTTTTGTTGTTGTTTTGGGGTTTTTATTTTTTGTTGTTGTGGGTTTTTTGGTTTTTTAATTTCTTATATACATTCAGTATGAGATGGATTTAAGTGGCCTTCATACTTCCAGATAACCTATTCATAGCAGAGTCTGGAGTCAGTATAATCCCAGGTATTTTAATGGAGCTTTGGGAAGAGACACCTCAGTGCTGGCTAAAATACATCTGGCTTACAACACAAAAGCTAAAGTAACATTTATTCACTCACAATGCATGAGAGGACAAGCCTTAGCTTCTGGAAAATGCTGTCAAGGGACTCTCAGTCGCCAGATTTCAACTAGAATAATTAATTTTACTGCAATCAGCTGCCAACAGCTGTGATTCTTATACAAAAGGTTTTCTACAATATTTCTCCATGGACTTATAGAAGTATATTTGTCTTAAATTAGTGTTACTGAAACATGAAGCAGTAAAACAAGTACTCTTAAAGTGAAATTTTATAAAGTTTTAATGCAACTAGTTAACAGCACTGTTATAGTTTAGAGCTATTGATTACTTTGCTATTTTTTTAAGGAGAATTTAGGTTTTGAAGCATTATGAGTGTGATTTTTCAAAGTTCAGCTTCTTATTTTTCTTTTTTAATAGAGGGCTAGGTCCTAGGGTGGCAGAGACTTGGCTTTCTCTTTTTGGTCTCAAAAATATAGCTGCTTTTGATTTCAAACAATTTGAAACAATAGGAAAAACAAATAGTAATGTATCATAAAAAGTTCAGTGAAAACTACATCCACAGTCTTTCCTGGGCAACTTGGTCACTGTGTGCTTAAACAACTCAACCAGAGAGCTCTCTGAGTTTTAGAAGTGCTTTTTGCTTGTTTCTCCCAAGTTATTTTTCTTCCTCACATCTGCCCGTTTAATACTTTCAGATTTATTGCTGATGATGCTTCCAGAAGACAGATTTCTTGGAGACCAGTAGTATTGCAGCTTATCTCAAAACACATTTGTCAAGATTGTGACATGATGCCTGACAATAGCAGGGAACTAGACTCACTGACTCCAATAACACATTTGGTTCAAGTAGATCCCAGGGTGAGGTAATTAAAAAAAAAAAATAATAAAATCTTAAAACTCTTTCAGTTTGGATGGAAAAAAAAAAACGAAACTGTAAAAATGATGCCTGCTTTAAGTTCTGATAAAAACATCTTGGCTGTAGCTACTCAAGTTACTAACATACATTGGCACTTCTTGTAATACTCTTCTAACGCCAAGTTAAAATTACACCCTTCTAATATTCTGCCACAGCAAAATGCTTTCATATTAATAAACCTCTAAACCAGACATAAGCATAAACTGCGTACACTATAGCCATCTAGATTTATAGAAAGCATGTATCCATATATATATAAATACTTCCAGGTTGACATAAAGATGACTTTAAGCTTTAAAAGAAAGACAAGCCATACATAGTGGATAGAAGAAATTTTTCCTCATAGAAAAAAATTATAAGCAAACTGTTAATTTAAATATTTAGATGATCACTATCAAGAACTCCTTACACTCTGGGAAGGTGGGGGTTATACCTGGGCATGCTCAAAGAGTGTAAGAATTTTTACCAGCAGTAGGAAGAGGAGATAACACTTAAGGAAGAAAGGAAAACTGACTAGGCAACCAAACCAAAACCCCCGATGCATTTAATATCCTATCTGAAAACTCCTGGTGCTAGATTTTAATTTTGAATGGAAATGCAGGTAATATAAAAAAATACCTCCTGTGACCAGCTTTCACAAGCTGTCTGGCATGTGTGAAATTCTGAGGCAACTCAGTAGCTTTAACACTTCAAAGCCCTGTTCGGTTTTCTCCAAACAAAATCCTAACCCAACCTCAACTAAATAAACACAGGTGTATTTACCAAGCAGCTCAGCTGTGTTGTTCAGCTTATTTCTATAGTCTGACAGTAAAACTTGACACCTTCCCTATCTCAGTTCTCTTGGCTCAATCTATACAGTCTGCATAATTCAACATCTTAGTAAGTCTTCAGGCAGCTTTGCAAGTTATTGAGCCTCTCCTTCCAAGGAACTTTATCGAGTAGATTGAAAACAGCAGCATTGCTGCATGAAGGTTACATTTACTAGCAAGCCAACAACAAAAAAAAAGGCTACTGAGATATCTGTTTGCTTACAGAACACAAGTGTCAGGTTTTGCCTATAATGCTATGAACAGCATGTCAAAACTCTGCAATACAAAGATGTATTTAGATATGTAGTAGCACACAAAATCTGTATTAACAGTAAGCCTCCAGAAGAGCTACTTTTAAAAAACAAAGTGAACTGATTGTAAAGAGCTTCTTCATGGTTTTTAGTTTTGGCTCACNGTCTGAGTTTTAGAAGTGCCACTGCTTAAGACTTTTTTTTCTTAGTGTAATGTCAAATTACTTGATACATGTCTTGACTTCACAAAGTAAGTGAGAGAGCTAGATCTAGATGAGCAGGTCTTTAGGCCTGTAAGGTGTGGAATCAAGCAAACTAGTGTTAGGACTTGCATTCTGTTCAAGGATAGGTATGGAACAGAAGACAAAACAACAAATATGGTTAAATTTAAGAAAATGGTTGTGCCACATGATACTTTGCTACTGAAGTGCTTTTTGCTTGTTTCTCCCAAGTTATTTTTCTTCCTCACATCTGCCCGTTTAATACTTTCAGATTTATTGCTGATGATGCTTCCAGAAGACAGATTTCTTGGAGACCAGTAGTATTGCAGCTTATCTC
>VWYE01006290.1:341734-398771 GCA_013398995.1 Alaudala cheleensis
AAACACAGGTGTATTTACCAAGCAGCTCAGCTGTGTTGTTCAGCTTATTTCTATAGTCTGACAGTAAAACTTGACACCTTCCCTATCTCAGTTCTCTTGGCTCAATCTATACAGTCTGCATAATTCAACATCTTAGTAAGTCTTCAGGCAGCTTTGCAAGTTATTGAGCCTCTCCTTCCAAGGAACTTTATCGAGTAGATTGAAAACAGCAGCATTGCTGCATGAAGGTTACATTTACTAGCAAGCCAACAACAAAAAAAAAGGCTACTGAGATATCTGTTTGCTTACAGAACACAAGTGTCAGGTTTTGCCTATAATGCTATGAACAGCATGTCAAAACTCTGCAATACAAAGATGTATTTAGATATGTAGTAGCACACAAAATCTGTATTAACAGTAAGCCTCCAGAAGAGCTACTTTTAAAAAACAAAGTGAACTGATTGTAAAGAGCTTCTTCATGGTTTTTAGTTTTGGCTCACACTCTGCCAACAATTCACGTACCTAAGCAAACAAAGAAGAGAATCCTTCCATTGGGAGACATTTTATCTACCTTAAATTAGACATTTTTTTCTTTACAATAAGGTTTTGGAAAGCATTGAGGGACTGTAAATTAGTGTCTTAAATAGTTACTTATGTAGTACTTGTCATCTCATGGAAATTTGAAATATAAAAGCTTTGAGCTCCACCATCTTTAACTTCTGCCCTGGCATTAATGGCATGCTCAGGGTTGGTTTTTTATTTTTTCCTCATTTGTATACTTTCATGTACTTAAAGGTAAATTTAGATTCCAGATTAAATGGTATTAAGCACGAGATATTCAACTGCACTACATCCACTTTCATGGCTAGAGACATATGTGTATAGAACATATCTAGGAACTGTTTTCATCTTCATAGGTTCCTGGACAAAATTACTTTTTGTATTAAACATCTATTGGTAATGGAATGATGAAAAACTACGATCAAGCACTTACACATCCTGTCTGTCCTGAACAATCTGTGCATGCTGATGTATTGAATGAATCCGTTAAAATCCCAGGAATATTAGAAACAACTCTGAAAAACTAGATACATCTAGTGATTCTTAGTTGGCCCTACACAATCCTTGTGAGCTAAACCATGCAGGAACAAGAAATAAAGGGGGGAAAAGAGACCAGTAAGATATTTGAAACATACTTTTTTGCTCAATATTTCTTAAGTATTGTTTAAAGGGGATGAATACGTCAGCAAAATCCCTACAGAACAATTTCATCTTTGCATACAAATGTGTGCATTTCTTCAGTGCCCTTTGAATGGCCCATAGACTTGGAACCAATAATTTCGTTAATTTTCTCTCACAAGCAAACTAAGCTGTACTCTTGCTCTTGCTTGAAAATTTGTTTTACTTCTAGTTCCATTCTGCAAACCTGCCCAGCACAAACATGTGTGTGTGTTAATGCACAGGTGCACACAAGTGCACACACACACATTCACACATATTCACACACATGCTGCTCTATCAAGCAGCTCTATCACTGCTGAGAAAATAAGATCATGAAAATCTCTGAGCACTAAGATTTTGATTAATGTAGAGTATATTAAATTAGAGGGCACTGTCTGCAGCTAGACATCAAGTGAAATAAAGATCTTGGAATGGATCATTGTTCTGGGCTTCAGTACATTTTTTATTGTCACAAACACTGCTCAATAGATTTTCTTCATAGATGCAATATGTGCCTGTAAAGTCTGGAGAAAAAGAAACCTCTATAGCCATTACAAGTAGTGGCTGTACAAATGTGGGACCATGTCCAAATTATAGAATTTTTTTTTTCTAAAAAGTAATAACTTTAAGAATTTAATAATTTAGCAACATTTTGGTTAAATTGTTGAAGGTTGTGTACTAATGTAAACCAATAAATCATTAACCATACTTAGAGCTCCTGAAGTTTTAAGGAGTTTCAGAAAAATCTCAGTCTTTTTTCCTTTAAAACTGATTACAAAAAGTAGAGAGCATATATTTGTAATTATATCCTTAGCAGAGTTGTATTGCTCTACTTTCAAAGACACTGGAACAGCAAAACAAAAATCCAAAAGTGGTATTTTTTCTTGAGCAATTGTTTCTTCTCAATTTAAATTGTTATTAACAAGTCAAATCCTCAGAGACTATAGAACAGTCGATATTGACATTTCTACAATCTTCATCTTTGTAAATATTTTGAGAACTTTTGCAGTTCAAAAGATCAAAGGAATTAATGTATAAATAGGGAGAAAAGAAAGGGCAACATTTTAACTAGATGAAAAGACAAGGAACACAGACAGTGCCCAAGTGCAATAAGTATCATTTGAAATGCAAAAAACCTTTATTTATTTTAGAACTGGTGTGAGATGATGTCATGAATGCAATCATAGTTTTTCTGTCAACCCTAGGAACTTTAACTAAGCTTATTCTATTCACACCATGTAATTGTGTGTGCCAGCCATTGTACTGCTTCACAAAAAGATTATCCAGAAGTTGTTCATACCTCTTCCAAGAAGGTAAGAGAGTGAAAATTAAATTCCCTGATTAGTAGACAGGCCACTATGAGTTCTTCAAAGTAAAAAGCTTAAGGGTTCCTATAACAAATGATAAATTTAATTTGCATATAAAAAGGAAGTGAGTTTGTTTCTTTTCTCATTTGTTTTCTTGTTTTGTTTTGGATTGGGTTGTTTAGCTTTAGTGTTGAGCTCAATATAGGGTTGTAGGGATGAGAAATTAAAGATGATTAGTGTAATTATATATATGGTATCTCACCTTAAACCTTCAGTCTTTAGAAGGCAAATGTTGTCATGTTAAAATTTTCTTGATCAAATAGAGGGTGAGGGGAGAAAAGGGTGAGCTCTAAAGGAATTGACAATAGAATAAGATTACTGTTAAGTTCTTTAAATATATTTAAATATTAATGTGTTATAATGAAGAAGTCCTGACGTACAATATACAATCTGCATGAGAGGTTATTTGAGAAAAGTAACAAATTTCCTGATGAAAAGAATGACACAAAATAAAAACAACTTCACTACTGATATTTCAAGTTCCAGCTATCCATGAAAATCCATCTTGCCCTTTTAGTTATTACACTAGGATTTTTATATTACCATTATTAAGATTTTTCCATAGTCAGGCAACATTATTCACACTTAAACATTTCCGCAATGATTTTTATTTATGAGGAAATCTTTAGTATAAACATAGTACACAGCTGTCATACTACTAGTGCAAAGATTCAATCAGCAATATTTCAGAGATCTTGTTCTGCTTATACCACTATAAATAGTATCAAAAGAGCATTTCTTCACTGTAAAGTTTCTCACACCTGGATACAAGCTCCTTAGGAGATATATAGCAAAAAAACGGAGGCAGGAAGCTAATACAACTACAAAGTCAGATGGGATTTTGAATCATTTACTATCAGCCTCAAACAAAGTTTTTCCATCCCTTTGTGCCTACAGATGGGATACAATAACCACTTTTGGCCCCTACATTCAGGATTATCAACAAACTGCAGAGTTCAGAGGAAAGTCATAGATGGGTAAGTAACTTGACCATGTGACATACGAGGAGAAACTGAGGGAACTGGATTTCTGTAAGCTGTAGAAGAGGAAGCTGGGGTAAAAATCTGATTGCAATCCTCTTTTACCCAAGAGAAGCTAAAAGGAAGGCAGAACTGGGCTCTTCTCCAGCACGTATCTCAATAACACACTGGCAACAATCAAAAGTTATAACTGAGTGATTTCAAAGCGAATGTAAGCCAAAAATTTCACATAAAAGGAATGCATGACTGTTGGAAAACATTGCCTTGGAATGGAATGAAAACTTCATTGCTGCAGGGTCTCAAAATTCACCTGAAGAATATCCTGGGCAATGAGATATGGTATTGAAGCTAGCCCTGGTTTGAGCAGAGGGTGGGCCAGATGACCTGTGGAGGAGCCTCCATTTCATTTTTGACTAGTTTTGTTTAGTTCTTACTTGAAGGCAAGAAAGACAGTGCATCTGATCCATGAGAGGACTGAAATAAAAAACATTTTCCTGACAGAAATTCATGGGAGTGAAGTAGTTGAGACACCAAACAAGTATATATTAGTGCCCCATTACACAGTCCCACTATGAGAGGAAATGTACAATAAAATTTCAAATAGTTTGAACCATTCTTCTAGTTTAATTTTTCAATTCGACTGCATGCTACTATAACACTTGCAAAGCTGTACTAGCTTCAGGCTGCCAGTGTGAATGCAAGTGTTTTGAGGGTCAAAGGGAATGTTATACTATAAACATGAACTGGTTAAAAGCTGAAAGACTGAAAAGGTCTTATTGAAAAGATTTACACGCATCAAGCACTATCTTTCCCTTTTGTCTCATGCTTTGATAATTCAAACATTTACTACTGGTGAGGAATATAACTAGAGTGGAGGTCTTTGATTTGTCAAGAAGTTGTTTGTTACAATGATTCTTTTGATTCAAAGACAGCACACAAATTAGTGTGATTATCATTCTCTGCATGACTTAAGGAGTTTAAAAATGGAGTAGAAATTAACTTAAAGAAGTTCTAAGTGGTTAGAGAATGACTTCACGTATTTTGTTGTTAGAAATACTGACCTTATGACAAGGTATTCCAAGAACAGGAAGAAGGGATCCATGGCTGGCAACCACCTTCTAATGCCACACTAAACTGGTGGTCTTAAGAGTAGATAGTACCATACTTGATAAAAGAAAGCATTTAAGATTGCCTTTGTTTTCCCATGAGTGGTCCTGATGATGAATTTCCATTGTTCTCTACAGTGTGCTGAGAGATATTGGAAACTTTTACAAAAGCTGTTTTATTCATAGTGAGTAAGAATTCACTAATATACTTAGTGAAAAAGTTTTTGAATGCTTTTTTGCTAGCACAGGATAAAATTTTATTACATAAATATTAACAGCCAGCTTTTGCCAGATGACATTAGTAGAAGGAAAAACTTGTATCTCAAAAGTTCTGACTGATTTGATAATGCTTGAATCTAAACATAGCTTATTAGCCACTTTCAGCACATTTTAAATCCCTCAGAACAGTTACAGATTAATATTAATATTTTAGCAAGCTTTGAGAAAATGAATGCTTTATTGTTTCAAAGGGACTTTGGTAGTTTTGTGTAAAAATCCCACATATCATTCATGATTTTTCAACTCTGTGGTTAATTCAGCTACCCTAATTCACATCACTAATACCTGGAATGAGTTAAATGAAAGAGAGGTTTAAGAGAGGTGTCCAAGGGAGAATTTTTCACTGTAGACCTGATGATCTTAACTTTGATATTCCTTGTGAGTCTTTAAGAATTGATAACCACCTGTTATCCCCTTTCACACTCCAAAGCAGTTAAATATGTAAAAGGTTGTATGAGCCATGTTGAAGATAGAAAATGATTGATGTTTTCTGAAATAATGGTTTTCTTGTTAACATCTTCCTCATACTTAAATCAATATTTTCATAAAAAATTCTAAGCCTTGATCTAACAGATTAAATTATTGAAGAAAATAATTATTGATTTTTTCAAGTTTAATCTAAAGCTGAATGCTGAGGGAAAAGCTCTTTAATATAAAAAAGTAAAAACTTAGTATATCTAGGAAGATGTCAGATAATTTAATCTCTGAAATATATTTGTGTATTAATAAGTTTATATCAAGTTAGTATACTATAATATACAGAAAAATATTTCACAAGTTCAGGAATCATCCTTCCCCAAACTTAAAAAAAAGAAAAAGCACTTTTGTTTGCATTATTTTTTGAATGGTAGCTATTTAAAAATTATTAATATTTAGAATCAGAATGCCCAATGGCAAAATACCAGAAAAGCCTGGCAAAAATTTATCATGTTGACATTTGCTTCTCTATCTGTGTCACTTTCAGTCTACATACATATCACAATGAGTCTGCTGGAATAAAGTTAATTCTCAGCATAGCAGTCTGAATGGTGCTGTGTTTTGGATTTGCAACAAAAACAGAGCTGATAACAAAGCAGTATTTTGGCTATTTCTGAGCAGAGTTTGTATGACATCAAGACTTTCTCTACTACCTCCTCTGCCTCCCAAAGCAAGCAGGATGGGAAAGCACAAAAAGTTGGGGGAGAATGGCTGACCAGAGTTGATCAAAGGAATATTCAATGTGTTGAGAAATACAAGCTGAAACAGAATGGAAGAGGAAGGAGGAATATTTTTATCTGCCTCCTGGTGGGAAGTAGTAAATAAATTGTTTATTTTGCTTTCTTGCCCCCACAGCTTTTCTTCACTCACTGGACCATTTCTGTCTCAACTCACAAGTTTTCTCACCTTTTCTTCTCTGACTCTCATCCCCATCCCTCCTGCAGTGAGGAGAGACCAAGTGATTAGAGGGATACTTATCAGGGTCAAGATCAAGATATATACAATATATATATATAAACATATATATATATTTGGCTTACTGTACAGCTCTCTGTACACTTTCATGAGGCAAGACTGGAAGTGGCACTTATTGCCATGGTCTAGTTTACATGGTGGTGTTTGGTCACAGGTTGAACTACATGATCTCAGCGGTCTTTTCCAACTTTAATGATTTTTGGATTCTCTGATAAGTTTTGAACTTCCATATTTGTACTTTGTACATATATATTTGTACATATTTGACCCAGCAGAGTGATGACAGCTCACCTTCTAAACTTATTTTCCTAAAGCTCCATATTCTAGGAAATTTTAATGTTCATGATTGGACATTCCATATTTTGTTTTAGCTGCCATTAAGCTTTCTCATGGTAATGGTTATCTTTGGGACAGGAATCATAATTGGAGTTCGAGTGTAAAAATGCTCCAGCAGGGTTTCCAGCTGATGACATAAATAGAGAAGTAGTAAAACGAAGTTATTCAGACCTCTTTAATGGCTGAACCTCTTTAATAGCTGTAGAGCCATTACAACCCTGTTGTAATTAATGGCAGCTTCAATTAACAGTTCCTAAATACCTGAAGAGTTTCAATTTTGTCAGTTAACAGTTTCCCAAGAAGATATTCACGTTTTCAACATGAGAAAGGTGTTTATGAAGACAATTGAGTTTTCACCACGATGTCCACAGTTCTTTTAACAACATTCTCACAGTTCTGCTCCTCTTTTACTATCCCCGGTTCTGATGTAGTGGTGAAAAGGAGCATGCTCAGCTGATCCCACTAGAATTATATAGTTCTGTTGGGTAAGTATATGAAATTTTGTTCTGACACCCCAATCAAATAAAGGTGAAAGAACATCTGGTTTTGAAATTCCCAGAGAAGCCACACTAGTGCTTGAGAGAAACCTGTGGTAAATGAGTTTGAGAACTGGAAACAAATTTTTTATCTAGATAAGACATATTTGGCAGTGGATCATTATATTTTACTTCAAAATTTACCATATAATAATATTTCAGAGTTATAATATTATTTAAGAGGCTTACAATGTCACTTATCTCTACATTGAATCTCAATGTCGTTATTGATATTGAAAAAAACATATATTTAAATAGTTTAAAACCTATTACTATAGAATTTTTTTGAACAAATAAAGTTAAGCTTATAATGCTAATTTGCACCTATTTTTCTGGTGCAAGATTTTGTTGTCATGTTTCCTTTATGCATTTTCAGCTTAATATCACATCTTTTGGTTGGAAGCTTACGTGTTCTATGCAAATATTTGCAAAATACAACATTGCAAAGTTTTTCCTTTATTGTCATAGATTTTATTTGAAATTGTGTTGCTGCAGTACTGTTGTAAATCTTGAATGTATCTGATGAATATCTCATAAATTTCATAAATTCTTCCTTTAAAAACATCCCTCAATTTCTGCCTCTAAGATGGTGTTCCATAAATACCAAGCACATACTGTGAATTGTGCTGCATGTCCTAAAATGACACTGATGTTTTCTGTATAACTCTTCATCATAATTCATTTTCTTTTTGAAACAGCATTCAGTGTACTTTGAAAGAATGGAATATTCTCAGGATTATGAGGGCAACAAAAATTCAAGGTCTTGAATTCTCTCATTTGGCTTTATTCTCAGTGTATTTCACTGCACAGAGTGATGGAGTACATCTGGAGTTAGTGATGTGCAATCCCAGTACCTTAGGATGGATGAAGCGTTAAATATTCAGCAAACCATTGTCTACTTTCCTCACCTGACACACAAACATTTAAATGTTCAAATCCTGGCTACCAGAAAGAAATCTTTATACTCTACTGAAGAAAAGTTAGTTTTAGATTCATACTGAGATGAAGAATGTGTCTGCCCTGTTTTATGTTGTTGCCTTCAGAAAAGCCAATAAAAAATGGCAAGAGATTATAGACTAGGCAACAGAGAAAGAAATAAAAGCAGTTCTAAAAGTGCTATTAACTTTCAGAAAAACATAGACTGGCAACAACTTTAAAAGGTACTCCTGGGACTGCTTTTGCTTACAATCTGAGAAGAGCTTTGTTAAAATATCTTGTCCGTGCAAGCTGAGCTCAGAATTACCCTCTCAACAGGAATCACAGTGCCCACAGTATCACTGAAACTCTGCCAGGTCAAGCTATGGTGTTTACAGGAAGATTGGTGCTTTATCCTGAAACAAGCTTGAGACCCTTCATTCTGATACATCACTGCTAGGTCTCTGAAAGACCCATGGATATAGATCAGAAATCATGACTAGGTGGAACCAGGACCCTAAAGAGAGGAGAAAAAGATGACCTGGGCTCTCTCCTATACCCCTCTCCTTTGACTCTCTGTCATAAGCCACATGCAAGTATTAGGTGGGAAAATTTTCTCCTTTCCTCCCACCTAAACACACAATTATGCTTTTCAATTGCTTTTATCATCTTTGTGAGACAAAACCTTTAGTGCAAATCCAGTTCCTAGAGGTAAATAAAAGGCATCTAAATTTCTTTCCAGTATACTGAGAGGGGAAATTTCTATTTTTGTAAGCCTTATCTAAGATAATATAAACAAGCCTAGAAATATTTTTTCTACATAAAATTTAGTATTCCAATAAATAAAAGACATTCAATTCTATTTGGCTATTGTTCTGTTACACCATAGACCTTTAAGACAGGGCTCCTTGTAGGGAGCTAGACCTGTGATCACAACAGCCTGTGGAATAGTTAATTTGTGTGCACTGGGACAGTAGGACTCACTAACACAAGTAGCAAACTCCAGGTCTCAGAATTACATACTCCAGAACTGCAGTTACAAATCACACAGGTAAGCAGAAGATAACAGAGAAAACAAACTCCTGGCTTATGCACTGGTGGGGGAGCCCTTGTCTTCTGCAGATGATTAACCACAATCCTAAGGCACTAAGTGCTCACAGTAAATCTACAGTGCAAACAAAGTACAGGAAAGAGTAAAAAATTATTCCTGCTACACTTTAGAGATTACAGTAAATTGTCCCCCTAAATACTCTTCTCCAAGACTTAATATTTGACCTTGGAGATTATTCCTGTCCTGGTATTAAATTCCTTCCTGAATAGATAAACAGTATCTTGGAAAACTTATGCTCTTTCCTTTTATTATTTCATTCAGATGATGGTTCTAGCACTCAGCTTGTTCATAGGTTAAAAAATTTTGTTCTTATCTTCTGTTGAAAACTTGTTCCCTACACGTGTTACCTGTTATACACTGCTATACTCTGCTAAGTGTGATTTGGGCCCTTTGTGATTAAAGGATGTCAATGTATCATTCTGCTCAATCAAAATCCCTTGCAATATCAGATAATTTCAAATAAGCAAATTTGGTATTAAATGTATTTTCATATGTGGAATATCTAAAAGAACAGAGAAAGTGAGTAGTGGGCTCCTGATAACCTGTTCCTAATCATTTCCACTAGACCCTTCAAGTGCATCCTGTCACATTTGGTTTGGTGTACCTGTGTAATACCCGGGACCCATTCTTTGTATTACTCACAAGCACACCTAAAGAAACAGTATCTTTCTGAGTCATTTTGGAGCTGAAGTAGATAAGGTGTTCAAAGACAGTTTGGATGGGCCTCTGAGCAATCTGGTCAAGTGGAAGTTGTCCTTGCCAATGGCAGGAGGTTGGCACTGGATGATCTTTAAGATCTCTTCCATATCAAACCATTCATTCGGTGATGCTGTGATTTCAGATTTATTTTTTTTAATAGGGGCTCCTTCACTGATCACCCTAGCATCCAATTAATACTCTTGTTTCAATTAACCTTGTTTTGCACGTAGATATTCAGAATCATACAAGATGTACTAAAGGTCTTCTCTGTGTTTTTTGTAGTTATGATGTTATGCCTTCCTATACTGGAGATGGTTTTTTCTGACAGATCTTAACATCTAAGGTGTTGCTTATAATGATTCTATAACTAAAAAATATACTCAGATCTCTCTCACTTTCTATCAGATTTAACTAATGATGTATTTTTTTATAGTAGAACTTCCCAATAGTATTCCACAAGTACATACTGAAATTTTTTACTAAGAATTTTTTTCTTTTCCTATTAAGAAGCAGGTTCTAATTATTCTTGTAATAGTATCTCCTGCTTCATAGCACCACCAATACCTACAGATTATAAACATATAGACTCTTCAGGATATTGCTGAGTTCAACTGTACATATTTCAGAAAATTTCAGTTGGTAAAAACTCATTAAGAAAAATAAAAAAGTGAATTTATTGGAAACTAGGACCTTCCACAATTCACTTTGGCATAGAGTTTTGCAAGAGACAGTGGCTTCAGTTCCAAATTTTTAGATGGGTTTACAGTAGCCAATAAATACACCCTGGGTTTTATTACGGTTTATGTTATTTTTATTACTGTGACTGTTGTGAACAATGACAGGACTGAATTGTCTTCCATGAGAACTTGTATTGTTAGTTCAGTGGTACCACCTTATTAGTTTGGAAGTTTGAAAAATTCTGGAAACTATTTTACGTGAATAGTGCGTGTATATGGCCTGGCTGGCTGGTAGTCTCAGTAATTGCTAGATACAGGATTTTTAGATACTTACCTAAACAATTATATATTACAAGAGATCTTTTGCAGTAATTGTGTGAGATTTTTTTGATTTTCCGAAGTCACATCATTTTTAATCACGTTTTGTCCATCAACAGTCAAGAGTTATCAATAGAAACAGAAGTCCATTACTGAGATAATGCTGGCTCTTAGAAAGTTGCAGTATTTCCTAATGCTCAGGAGTGACTGATGATAGTGTCACTTTGTGTCAGGCTTAAAGGTGTGTTTTTTAAGGAAAGGATAACCATGTTTATTTAGATATCATGCCCCCAGATGAGAACTCAGAGAGGAAATTCAAAACTCAGTAGTTTCTGAAAATATTGGATTTCATATCTAGAAAAAATGGCTTAAGCTTCAAGTCTGTCTACATGATTTATAATGTCAGTATTAGTCTAGTGTCAAAGCAGTTCAATTTCTCTCAGTACTTCTATTATTTTAATTTCAAAGTATGTTGCTTAATCCAAGGATTATTTAAAACCATAGCTTTTTTCTTTTTTTTTCTTTTTTTTTTTTACTACAAAACCATTGTTTCAAATCCTTTGAAAAACAGGTTTTAAATTTCATAACTTAAAAGTCATACCGTAGAGAGAATTGAGATTGTTACTTTATCTTTACTCTGTAATACTGTGAGGTTTCTTTCTTTATTTCTCCTTTGAATTTATTTTAAATGGAACATTAATTCAATCACTGAGAGTTAGAAATAGCTGCCTGTTAGGAAAGTTAATAAATTTTCTTGTTCTATTGTCTTCAAAGTATTTTTGGTTTTTTTTTTTTTTTTTGTGCAGAAAGAATGAAAAAAAGTTTTAATAATGGATCACATCTTAGTTAATGGTTATAATTTTTATGTCTTGCAAACAGCACAATGGAAGGTCCGTGATCATTTGGACATCATTGTACTGCTGTATAATGAAATTTAGATTCTGTCAAAGCACTCTTAATGGTGATAAATAACAACACAGGAACTAGGAACTCTGATGAAGACAGAGTTCACAATTTGTAAACTGCCCTAGAACTTTAGAGTGGCTTTTGACAAATTATAAACACTGGCAAAACCCACAGGGCTGAAATTTTCAAACTGTAGTCTGCAGGATTCATTCCTGGTCAAGATTTAAATTGTTGTTTGCATGCTAAATTGAATTAAGACTGAAAAATATCTTTAAGCTGACACAGAACTATTTCAAACCAAGCCACTTAAAGCATGAGAACGCTATTTAAACAAAAGTATCTCCTAATTTTTTTAATCTTTTAAAATTTATGAGGTTTTGAAAAATTAATCTGGCTATTTATATATTAGAGTAATGCAGCCTTTATTTTCACATGGATTCAGCATTTATTTATGAGCAAAATCACATTTATGTTGCTTACAAATCAATAACTTTAAGAACAACCTCCTTTTTGTGAGCGAATATAGGGAAAAAATTGCCACTGGTTGACAGCTATGCCCATAGTGAACTCCCATACTGAACTGACCCATTAAACTTTTTATATTAGTATGCTTCTACCATTCCTCCAAGTGACATTACTATGTGACCACAACAGCGCTGGTTCTGCCACAAGGAAAAAAGAAAATCTTATTGTGCACTTCTTATACCTTTCCTTTCTTACAGCAGTTTGAAAAATGGTACAGTTTAAAGTAGTAATAGTGTTGTAGCAGTGTAAGGATATAAAAGTTCACAATTCAGTTTCTCCTCACAAACCTTGCTACAGTTTTTTATTGAAACGATTTCTTTTCTGCAGATTTTTTTTCCTGGTAGATTTCTTGGTCCTTTTCTCACAACATAGAGTATTCTGGTTAGATTTTTTTTTTTAGCTGAGACCGCAGAAAGGGTAGAAAATCCACTTGCTGCAGAAGCACACCAGTCAGATAATTTTACTTTGGTCAATATATTTCACTGTACCTAGAAATCCCACCTGTGGACCAGTCTGGCTTGTTCTTGAAACAATGAACAGAAAGGTTAGCAATAAATGATACATCTGTATCTTTTGGACTGGTTCTGACACAAGTTAATTTAGATCAGCAAAACAGAAGATCAGTCATTGCTGCTTTAATAACCAGATATTTGCCTTTTTACTTCACACAGTTTCACTATGTCCAGCTGCAGATTTGTAGTTCTGTTTGCATGGCCATTTTAGGCTGAAATCTTCAAAAAAGTATAGCAGTGATATGTATGAAATAACATATGTACATAGAAAAAACATACACTTATAGGCATGAATGCATAAGTGTATATAAGTATGTGCTCACAGAAGTGTATCATTATATATATCGATCCAGACGTGTGTCTAAGAAATATTTTACAGTGAGATAAATAGTAGTTTCAGATTTTGATAGAGAACATGCTCCACATAAACAAAATATGGGTGAATTTCCACAATAAATATAAATAAATACAGCCATACTAATATATACATGTATTTATGAATTCTCATTGAGGGTGGGGGAGCTTGAAAAGGGAGAAGTTTCAGATGAAATGGGCACACAACAAAATATTTAGCAGGTAGATTTAACATATTCAAGTCAATGCTTGAAAGTAATGGCACAAAGAGAACAGCAAAAGCTGCTGCTTTACACCAGGGACAGAGGAGAAGATTTACGGGTTTATCTCTCTAACAGGATTTTGAGAGCTTAGCACAGTCTTGCTTTTAGGTCTAATGTAGAAGCAGGTTTTTGTACACAGGGATTTGAAAACAAACTTTATTTGATCTCTGTGAGGAGCTTAAAGAAGACTCTAAGACAAAGTAGTGGAGGACTACCATTTATAGAATAAGAAACGCTTGAAGTGTCAGCCTAATCACTGGCCAGGAGCTCTCTCTAAATTTTAGTCCATTCAGTTACATTAACCCTCCTGGTTTTGTTTGATTTTCTCCTTGTAAGTCCAGTATTGCTTCAGAATGTTAGAAAAACCATGTTAAATCCAGTAGCTGAGACTGACAGCATGGTCAGTCCACAGTGCGTCCACAGCAAATGTATGGTGGTGATGGAGTAGCCACAAACAGCATCAGGGAACTGTGATTCCCTGGAGCAGGTGCTGCCTGCAGTCCATGGATCCATCATTCAGAGTGCTCCCAGGCTGAGGTTCTGGCCACATTGTGTACCAGACATCCCACTGAAAAAGGCAGCTGCATGTCCATGCTACCACAACAATGCTCTCTGATACACGGTGGAAAAAACTTCCAGCTTCACAAAGCTGAGCCCAGAAACTAGTGCCCATTTCTGTATAGGATGAGAAAAATGGGGAAATGCCTCCTATTTTTCTCTCTGAAAGCAAAATCTCAGTAAAGAAATAATTTGAATTATCTCCATCTCTCAATATTATTTGTCTAACATTTGCATCCATTTTCAAACAAACCAGTTTCTTAAAAAGATAATGTGAATTATTGTTACCAGTTCTTTGTCTATCCAACACTGAATTCTTGTAATGTTAAGTTCAACCTTTTATCAATATAAGAGATCCTATATTTTATTTTCTCAAAATTAAATGAGATTAAATATCCACTGTTTGTTCTTTCTAGTGGAAGGGTGCTATGAAGGAGACTTTCTTGAAATGAAGTTTCAATTTAACAAAATATTACATACTTTGCTGTGCAGAAATGTGTATGAGAGCAGACAAATTTTATTTCAGTTATTTAGCTGTAAGAGTTATCTTAATTTTAACTGAAAATATATGGTTTTATATTCTGTGTGTTTCTATGTCACCGGGGTTATACAGTGACAAGGCAAAGCAAGCTTCCAATTACCTTTCTCTGTTTAACAAACAGCTTTCTTAGCCCACAGTATTTTGTTTGAAAATAACACAGCTTTCAAAAGAGGAGCCTAACAGGACTGCTAGTCTAAAGGCAATAACACAGTTTGAATGTAATCTTAAATGCAATCAACATCTTTCCTCTTTCTCTGAACAAGATGCAAACGTCTAAAACGTGGGCTGGCTTGACAGAACTCAGACAGCTGTATCGACATATCAATTATGTGTTGTGATTTTCCAGTTAGTCCAATACAATTCAATAATAGTCTTCAGTTTTACTTGTTAGTAGCTTCAGGATGAAACTGGAGACATGATTTAACTTATAATCATGTATTTTGTTTAATGAGTTTATTTCTAAAATAATGGTTATAGGAAAAAGCATTTGATATGCAGTGAGGATCAGGCTGGTTTTAAAAGACTTGCCATCTGAGCATGATTACAACAGTCAGGAAAAAAACATTTAGGAATTAGCCTTATGGTGGCATGATTAAGTAATTTTGAAGCATTCTCAGGATTAAAATTAATGTGAATATGTGGTCATATACAGGACTACAGCTTTGCTGCTGAACTTGCATTTTTTTTCTGCTCAAGATCTCTCATTTCTACTCTGGTTTTCTAAAAGGTGTATACTGTTACTGGAGATAAAGGGACAGTAAAAACCAGTGAAATAAGGGGATTTCTATAGAAAGAAAATTTCCAGCAGACATTTCCCAGTATTTCAAGTATTTCTGCTCATACTCTTAGTTGTGCCCTTCTGAACTTGGGGTCCAGGATCTCCCTCACATCCCACCACAGAGGTGGCTCTGTGGTCTGGGGTTGACAACCTTTCTCACAAATCTTTCACAGGAACCAGACTTAGTTCATGCAGTTCATCCCCATTAGGTCATGCAAGTATGAGACAATTTTTTCTGAGCCAGATTATGCAAGTGAATCCTTCAGAAAAGTCCACTTTTGGAAATATATACGAGTACAAATTCACTGAGTTTTGTTTCTGGTGTGTGCAGAGATGTGGGCTAAATCCACTGTCAAACTTTGTAAACATGCTACAGATTATTCTATTCATATATTCCTAGTATTAGGAATAAAGAATGATTTTATGGACTTTATTGCCTTTATGTTGCCCAGTTTTTAATCAATAATAGTTTGGGGGATTGTAGCTTCACATGTGTGCTATAACTACTCTAAGAAAATCCTTCTGTCCTTTAGACTGGTATTTCCACTCTCTTCATTACATTTTAATGCTTTCTTTTCTGAGTGGGTTTTGTGGGGTTTTTTTTTGTTTGCTTATTGTTGTTTGTTTGTTTGTTTCAAAAAACAGTTGCTGGGATAAGTTCTTTGCAGGGAATGATAGGTCTGAGGTACTGCACATGCAGTGGGGGATAATAAATCATTTGTGGACCTTATCATGTTTCTGTAAGCCAGCTGGTTCTCCCTTGTGCAAGTGGTTTAAAACTGTTTCATCTCAAAAGATATATTGATAAAAGAGAAGATAAAAAAGCCCTGCATGGCACCTTCACTTTAAATACATCACTGCAGTGCCACTTCTCTATCACCCATGTATATAAAAATGTTGAGTAACTGAAGATCTTCACTGTGCTTATAGATTAGTACACACCTGTGATCACAGATGCACTTACTTCTGCAGAAGTGAAAATTATTGTTGTTTATTACAGATTTGCTTCTGATGCATGCCTCAATAGAATGAAAATTAATTAATCTCTTGTACATTGCTCCCCTAGATACAGTATTTTCATGACTAAAATTTTCTGCAATTTTATAACAGAAAGCAAGAGCTATCATGGTTTAAAGAAAAAAGAACAAATTTGTCCTTGGGCTAGATTGTGCTAAGACAAATTAAGTAAAGTTTGTCCTTTAAATACAACTGTGTCTTCTTAGACAGTTACTGTAACTTCTTACACAAAGTTAGTGTTTTTAAACATGTAAACCTAATGTGCTTTTTACTTCCTGAAACATCCTCAGAAAGGAATTTATAGCAAATGAAATGTAGAACTGTACCATTCATACAAGACAAGGACATAGAGATGGTCCATGACCACATCTCTAGAATTTTCTAGTTTTTCCATTGACATGTTAAACAATTAAAAGGTGAAACTATTTTCTGTGTATAGTGCTCAGAGACCCTTGTTACACAAGTGCTTGATAAAGTCATCCCCAGTGAAGTAACCCCTGGTGACTTCATGATGAATGATTTTGTCCTGAAGTTACCATGTGAGTCAAGGCCATTATATTTGGTTATATTTTATCCATTTTAGAGCAAGGAGACATGAGATACACAATGATGTGCTCAAGGTTATGCACAAAAACAGGAATAAGCAAAAATTGAGTTTCCTGAGTTACTTCCAAAAGTTTTAAGCTTAGATGCATTTGGAAAATCTCACAAGACATCCTATTTTCAAGCTTAGCTGTTTGAATGCATTTGCAATCTGTCCCTTATCACTGTGAGAAAAAAAAGTTGATCCCGTAGCTCAACGATAGCTCATGCCACTCAAGATTTTCAAAATTGTGCTACAAAGTAGAAAGTGTCCCATTCCATATAATTTCAACTGCTTGCAGAAAATAACAATACTGGTGAGAAAGCAAATAATCTGTAAGCTAAGAACCTGAGGGCTCGCTTGGAAAATGGACAGGTATACTTAAAAATAGCAAGCACCACACATATTTGGGGCTTTATGTTTACAAAAAAAAAAAAATAGAATAGCAAAAATTCATACTAAATTCATACTGCAAATAAGGAGTTGATTCAAATCTCATATGCTTTAAAGTGAATTTGCATGATGTGAAAATATAGGTGCCCAACAAAGATAAGAAATATTCACTGTATGTTTTTTCTATTGTGCATTTGTTGGCCTTTGATCTCAGATTCAAAATTTTCTCCTCAGGGAACAGAAGCAGTTTTATGCAATTTACAATTAAAAGTGCATAATGAATAAAAAAGTTGACAAAACTTGACGAAAACTGTTCAGAAATTATCCGCCACATAATTACTCTTGGTCCAAACTCTTCAGTAACATCATTTTAGTAAGACATGTTTTCAAAAACCAGTGTGTTTTTTCTTTTGGTTAATTTTTAACTGAATAAATGCCAATTTTCACTAACTTACTAACCCAAGGACCAATATGAGTCTGATCAATTTTAAGATCCATTTCAACAATATTTACTCTTCTACCTTTCAGTAAAAAACCAAAATTAAATAAAATACACATTTTTAATATATCCCAAGACAAAGATGCAAGAAATAGTGTCTAAATCAGATATATATCTTTCATCTCTACATGCAATATCTTGCATTGTAGATATGCACATATTTGTATACATAGCTATGGAACAATATATCTATGAAGCAAAAAAGAAACAGACTGTATTTCATTCATGCCATTTTAATGTTCACATCACACATCAGAGTTTTTGTTCTTGTGTTCTCTGCTCTGTTTATTCTGCTCTGGCCATTGCATGCTAAAAATATATAATTGGATTTTGCTTTTCATGTCTTTGCTAGTTCTGTGAGATGAGAAGCATCAAAGGAAGCAGTTCCCAGTTTGTTCCTTATCTTGGCTTTTTTTTTCCCTGCTCTGGAACAATGAAATGTGAACCTCTTCAGAGCCTTTGGGCCAGAACAGAAGGTAATAGTTGGGTCTCCTACTGTTTTTGCTATTAGTTGTCTTCCTGCTGGAAGTCTTTTAAGATTTTGAAGGCTTGCTCTCAGAGCTCATGAAACTAAATCCTGAGTATTAGTGCCAGCTCTGTCCCTGAAATGCTTTTGTTTTTCAACTCAGCCTCACTGGGAAGAGTGTGCTGACAGAGCTGCTGTAAATACTTCTGGTAATCATACCTGTCACCCTTCTGGATTTAGGCCAGAACAATAAAACAGATACACATAAGTGCTAACAGCAAGTATAAAGCATGATTTTTGACTACAGGATGTAAGAGTGAGTTTTACATATTTTCTTTTTTGTAAAATGCAGACTACTGCCAGGGAATCCTCTTAACCTCTTCTGGAGTACAGTAAATTTAGCGCTATGTAGAAGGCATATTTCAAGCCTAGACAATTTTGAATCCTCAATACCAGAAAACATTCTGAACAGCACTGTTAGAATTTTAAATAAAGAGAATGCCAAAAATACCCAAGTAAAAATTGATCCATCGCATAAAATGGATTTTGAGCTACCTCTAATTAACAACAATTATAGTCTAATTCATTAAGATTGAGGTGATCCTGATAGAAAAATGTGACGTAGCACACAGAATGCACTCCCTGGATGGCAGTGGGGGTAATCAGGCTTCAGCAGTGGAAAGAGCTGCACATGGTTAGATGTAAAAGGTTAGGCAGGTGTCTTAAAAACTTTGAACCTCGCAGATACACCAGGTTTCAGAAGGTATATGTAGAGCTTAGGCAGGAGAAGCTGTGGGTTCTTCTGACACATGGTGTTGAGGGTCAAGACTGATACAAATGGAGAGTGCTTTTTATGTGTATTGTGTTTTGATGTCTGAGAAGAGGGAAAGATAATAGCTAAAATAGAGTGGATCACACAGACTTTGTAAGGGTATTTTGAATTTATCTAGAAGGCTTTTTTTTATCCTTTTGCTTTTCTTTTAGAAGATGACACTTTGATATGGTGGCATGGAGTTTATCCAATTGAATCACTTGATGTTCTAAAGTATTTTCTCCTGAAAGACCCTTCTGGGTTCCTTCAAACTCAGAGTATTCTGTGATTCCATGGATGAAGAGTGAAATCTTTTAATAATGGGGAAAAGAACCTTCTCTTTTACTGTTTGACATAGTCTAAAACTTTAGGTAGTTTCTTATGAAGAACTTCTCAATAACAAGCTTTGCAGCAAATAGAGGACTTTCTCAAGGACCTCCTTTGCAAAACTGGGTTTTAATTTCTTGTCCAATGTCAATTTATGTTTTAAAACCTTATGAATTTCCACAGTAGGACAGCAATGTGATTCTTTTTAAAACATTTATGTTATGGACGGGAGGAACATAACAGGATGACAACAGGTCAAGAAAGGCTATGATGAGGGCAATCCTGATATCTTTCTGAAAATGACAATGTGTCTAGGTATGTATATAACAGGGAGATTTCTATGACGTGATTAATGTTGCTGCTGTGACCACTGACTTTTTCTTCAGCTTTCTCATTTACCTTTTATTGCTGGTAAATTACAACTGCCTCTGAGAAAAGTAAACTCCCTCATTAAACAGAGAAGCAGCTAAAATTCAAAACTTTATTATTAATAAAATAGTATTTTTAGCAATTTCTTTTGCTATGAATTCCTTTCTGAGATGTTTCAGGAAGTAAAAAGTACATTAGGTTTACATGTTTCAAGTATTTCTAGTATTTCTTATCCTGGGATAAAAAAAACCATATTTGTTTATATCAAGATGGAATATGTCCAAGAACAGGAGTTCTTGGTTTCTCAGGCATGAATTTCACTGAATTCAGACTTTCTTTCACTTAAAACTATTATTATAACTTGGGATTGTGAATATATAATTTACTTTGTTTATTTTAGTGATCATGTTGTATACAACTATTACTATATGACTGTTTAAACCTTTTTCATTACTAGAGTTAATCTCTGATTAGTGTGTATAAGTGTAATTATTGTAATTATTCTTTTATTACATACATCACTCAAAATTACTTCTGCAAGGTTACTACCAGCAAAACAATGCATTTTTGAAGACAATATGTATTTTGACAAAAAATATAAATCTAAGTACACCTATTTCAACATTTTCCCCTCTAAACTGTTTTTTAAAAAACATTTTTTTGAAAATCTTTCTCTTCCATTAGTTAAATATGCTATTGAAGATCTTCAAATTATATATTAGACTCCAGTCCATAGTTCTCTGTAATGTGTACCTCTCTACATGCATGTGCATATGTGATAATATAATTTTGTGCACACACAACTTAGCTGATCAGACTAATAGTTAGCCACAAAGTATTATTTGAGAAAAAGTATTCTAGATGTAAACCACAACAAAAGGTTTTTTGAATAAGGAAGGTTAAAAACAGATGACCTTTTTAGCTTGTTACTGGTAGTTGTGTATAAATATTTTAAAAAGTTACTGTAAGGCTTTGACAGTATATGAGTAAGAAGAATAGTAGCTAATTCTCCTGCAGGAGGAAAGTCTTCTGGGAGTAAGCACTGCAAAGGTCATAAAGGTTGCGCAGTTGAAATGCACATCTTTGTACTAGAGTTCCTGGCAATGTTTATTTTATCTTTGAAAATTAAAAAATGGTTTATATATCAAGTTTAGAAATGAAATCTAAGAAACCTCATATGTAATATGACTCCTTCTTTTTACATGTTTTGCAATTCATAAATTCTCAAGGATATATCCTTTTCTTAACCTTAAAAGGGAAGGAACCTAAAAGTCAGTCATTGACCAGAAACAGTTTCTGGCCTGTGGAGGATGAGGACTGGGGGACAGGTGGGTTTTATACAAAGTTAGTCTTAGCAACTTATTAAATTAAGATGGGAGCAGATGAATTTTGTAGCAGCCTTACAGACAGCACAACTCAGGCTGCTGGAGCTGATTTGATCCTACCAGAGGAATAAAGCTGCCTTCAGGCCATGGGTTGGCAAGATGTCCAGTATGGCTCAGGAGTCTCTCAAAATCCAAGACTACAAAGGGAGGAAATTCAATTGTTAAGCTTAGCCAGAGCATTTAGGCTTCCATGATCTCACCTAACTGACACATCCTGAAGTTGTACAGAGGAGACTGGAGTGCCATCAGATCTGCTTTTCACTGTACAGCTACAATCTGTCACAGCTAAAGATATGTTAGAAAGAGTGAACCTTAGAGAAATTGTAGTCTTTGTATGCATATGCAGTCTGATCAATGCAACCCTGTGCAAATATCTTGAATTATCTATAAATGATCATAGTAGATCATGAAGCTTGATCATAGTATATTCATTGTGTTTAATTAGCTCACTTTTCTCTGAATTTGCCAATGTGACAATGATTGTGGTGTTCAGTTTTATTTAATGGAAATTTTCTCTACTCAAATTCAAAGAAACTTTTGAAAGAAAGTGGACTTGTGAATTGTCACACTGCATCAGGACCTCAAATAATGAAACAAATAAATTGTGAAGTGTTACTATTGCTGTGTCCTGGCATAACTTAGTTTACAAGGGGTGTTTTGTGGTGTACATTGAAGGGAGCTATTAAGATGGTACTTAGACTAAGCAGTTGCAAGATACAGTCACAGTGTATTTTTGGTGATGGGTACAATTTATTGCAAGTGACCCAAAGAAAATTTCTTCTTTCTGTTCTCTATTTTAACCCTTTTTCTTTGAATAAAAATGTTTAGGACTATTTGTTTTCAAAATGACATACCAGTTTTCAACTCCTAAATGCTTCATATGGTGGCATGTGGTTTTCATACAATTCCGATAAGAACTGACGTTTTGTCATTTTAGGACTGCTTCTTTTTCCTACAGATATTTTGGCAATATCTCCATGTCCTCAAAGAAAATTACCATGAGAAAGAAGCTTCCAGAAGTCAGGAAGCTTGTTTCTATTCAAACATTTTGTTTCTTTTAAAGCAATCTTTTTCCTTTCAAAAACAAACCACCTGAAGTAAACACACTTAGCGTGACAGATGCAGATGTTCGTGTCTCTATTCCTTTGAGATAGGTTTTGCAGAATTAGTTTGGCAACAATGCTGAAAAAGTGCAGCTTAGTTGCTAGAGATATAGAGTAATAGTGTTCTTGATCTCACTGGGAAGTGAGTATTTTCTATCTTTGAGTCCAGTCAACCTGGAATGAAGAAGTAATCTTGTGGCTGTTGGGGAATGCAAAGCCAGGCAGAATTCAAGTACTGAGCCACCAGCCAAAGTTCTTATTTTCAGTCCTGCCCTTACCAAGTTTTGAGACTTGGTTGATGTCCTGGAAATAGATTAATTCTTTCTCTTACTTATGGCATTTTTTGTTGTTTGATACAAATCTTTGTGAATTCAAAAGCTGTCCATTGAAGTGCTGCCCCCAGCTGACTGTTTTCATGGACATAGTGGAATTGTGTGGCTTGTGTGAAAATGAGGGTAGCAGTAATTCCTGATAATATTTACAGGTTAATTTTGAAATGTTAAGGGTAGCTGGCAAGCAGTGTTTGAAGCAATCTGCAAATCCTCTGTCAAGCTTCTAAATTAACTAGCCAAATGTTTGACACATGTTGACAAAAAAATAAATCCCTGTTCACCTGTTGTCTACCTTCATCTAAAGACTCCATAACTTCAAATTACATCTTAGAGCAGTATTTGAGAGATGACTGGTTTTGAAAGGGTGACTGCTAACAACAGCAGTAAATAACAAAAACCAAAAACAACAAGAAAACCCAAAACCTCAAACAAACAAGCAAACATACAAAACAACACACCAACCAAAAAAAAACCCCAAAAACCTGCCTTACATGTTTTCCAGGGAATCACAGTCATCCTAGCAAGTTCAAGCCAATTAAAGAAGCTGTTTTTTCCTCTCTGGTTACATCAAATAAAAATGGGAACTTATCTGTAGTGTAACACTTGATCAGTGAATAGCACTGCTTAAAATTAATTCATGGCCACCCGTTGGAGCTGCTTTGTGTGGGGAAAATCAGTGCTGGAAGCCATGGTTAATAATCCTTTCAGTTCTTGGAAAGGAGAGCAAAGGACATTTTACTTCTAATCAGTTATGCACTATCTTGTACTCCTGTTGTGAGAATGAAAGACAGCCTGACACGCTTGTCTCTAGACACAGGACAGTCTGCAGGAACTGCCAGGTGGAACATTTTCTTTCTTAAACTAGAGAAATGCAAAGGCCAGAACATGTTAAGAAGCAAACTACTGTTCTCATAATTTAGGAACAGATTATATTATATATGTTTAAGACTTCAAATTTTGCTGCTTCTGTATCTGTTTCCTTTAAATGAGAAAACCTCATCCATTAAATCCTGGGCTGTGCATTAAATGGTTTTTGTTGGTAAATTTACTTTTGAGAAACTGTTTTCCTTCCCCTTTAGAAGGGGAAGAGCTATTATTCTGAATTATGCTCACTGGCTTATTTGTCCCATAATCTTCATTAGAACTCGACATACTCTTTCATGTTACAGAAAGTAGACTAGGTTCCAGGATGTGCCTAAAGATGTGCTTTAAAATTAATTCAAGGATTGGAAATAGCCAGCACAAAGCTCTGTGTGGGCAGTGAAAGAATATGCAATAACCCTGGTGGAACACCCTGAGAACCATCAGTGCCACTTAAGTCTGCAGTAGGATAGTATTGCACATCTGGTATTCAGTTGCTTAAGACATTAATAACAGCTTTTTCTTAAATAAGTACTTTGCTAAAAATTAAATAGTTGCCTCCTCAGATGAAAGGTAACAAATTAGAGAGAATTTAATCCACAGACTGTGTACTAACTCAATTTCTATAGTGAGGGAAAAGACTGAAATAATCTGAATGTTTCACCAAACTTCTGATATTGTCTTCTAATATTTTTAATATGTAATATATCTAGAAAGCTATCACTGCTGTGTTCTCCTTTTTAACCATTTATAGATTTGATTTTGCAGAAAGGTAATGTAAAGTCCTATTTCCCTAATAAAAGAATAAATGCAGGGGAATCATGGACTCCAAGCAATATTTCTTAGACTGAGTTTAAATATCCTCAGCTCATAATGTTTATTTCCTTATGAAAAATTTAAATGTAATACAGTTTTTATATTCCAGGATGTCTTTAATCTATTTGAATCAGCTGGATCCCTACAGTGTTTGAAATGCTGCTGTTCTAGACAATTTCCTTTGCATCTTAAAGGAAAATCATGCATGTATGGCAAGTCAATTGACTGTCAGAATGATTTCTAATTTTTCATCTGAGAGAAGTTGTACTTACTACTTCCTAACTGTAAGAAGATTTCTGGGTACCACTTTTATGCTTTTTGTCAAACATTTCATTCTGTTTTCTTTCCTTAAAAGATTAAGTGCAATTGCTAGGCTTTTAGTTTTAGGAAATTGGATGGAAAGATAACACATAATCATTTGTTGCTCCAGATGTTTGCTTTCTTCCCTGAGCAGATGTTTGATATGAACTTAGGCTAAGACTTTTTTTTTGGACTTTGACTCTTGAGTAGTTACATAAACTTGACTCAGTTCAGTCTCTGTAATCTGACAAATAAGTATGAAAACCAAATTTCATTGACCTTGTACAAACTTTTCCAGAAATTGCTGATTTCCCTAGAAGTGTTTGGATACTACTTTAATAAAGTAGCAATTTAGCCACTTATTTAAGAAAATAGAGCTATTTTTAGCATTTTTACTGCCTTTCAGATGTTAAAATTATAGTTGTCACCTAAGTAATCTATTTTACAATTTAAGATCCCTTTACAGACTTTAATAGTCCTACAGAACTTGTTTAGTGGTTTATGTGCAAAAAAAATATTTTGAAACACTTTGAGGCTTTGATTATCTATTTTAACTGTTCATTTTAACCCTAGCTTGCTTCTGATTTTTTGTTTTCTGTGTGTTTATTTTGAAATGTCCCTGCATTGCTATCCTTATCTTACCAGTTGTTTCTTCAACTTTTTAACTAAATTTTATGACACTTGTCCCATTATTGGATTTTGGTGACTATACACTCCAACAGTGAAATATATAGCATGCAAACATGAACCTGTTTCAGGAATAAATGGTTTTTTCCCTTGAATCCATACCTGGATGAATAGCCAGTACTTCAGGGGAACCAGGTCCCTTGAATACTTTCTCCATTAAATGGATCCCATAACTTAGGCCAGAGTAAATTGGCACAACTTTTAAATCAACTGTAGTTCACTTTGTTGTGTTGTTGACTGCCTAAAGATATATACATAGATATTCCAGAAGAAAGCTAGGTTTCTTAGCTGAAGGCTTGTGCACCTCAGTAGCTGATTACAGCAGATTTTTGATACATGGATTTTAACTCTTAAAGCCAAAAAGGCATCAATACACTTGTAGAATCAGAACTGTGACAATGGTCAGAATCATTTTCCTGATTGTAAAGTCACTTGCCAGGGAAAAGAAAATAATCTGTGACATATTTCTCTCTCACTTGGAAGAAATTATTTTTTGAGATGGTTCAGTTTAAGATTTAAAAGGAGTAGAGCAAGTAATTCTGGCATGATAAAGTAGCATAAAGCTGCTCTGTTTGTAGTCTGTATTTTAGAAGTATTATGAATGTGTAAAAAATATTTTTTAAAAAAATTCAGAATTTAGAGCAAAGAAAATAATATTTTTACTAAGAAGTAGTAGTTCCAGTTCATTTGTCATAATCCTGAAAAATCTTATGGCTACTTAAGCATTATGCTTGCTGTACAAAAGAAAGAGAGAGAAAAAACAATAATTTAAAAATCACTTTTCCAGATTATTTTGTCAAAAAATGGAGTTTTCTAGATTTTGCCTCACTTGTTATTCCTATGTGTGTGCTAAACATATAAAAGAAAAAAAAACTATTGTCCTGTGGAATAGATACAATTAACTGTTAGTAATAACTGAATGACTTGCAGCATTTTGCTAGAAAGTGTCCAGCTCTTGGAAGCATTTTTTCACTATGTACAGTATGTGCACACACACACGGAATTACATTTAATATTTTCCATTAGAACAAGCCAAACATATATTTGAGACACAAGCAGAAGAAAAACACAGTGGTCTGTGAAGTACTTGTCCAACAAAAGGCAAGTAATTTCAGTGGAGCAGGTGACAGTCCTTCAGACATACCCTGTCATGGCTGCAGGAACCACATCAGAGGATTTGAACATAAACATAACAGGAGTAATAATGTGAGACTTTAACTTGTTGACATGGAAAAGCATGTCTCTATTGGAGAAAATCACCTAAATTTAAAATATAATTTAATTGTAGTATTTTCTCTCCTCTAGTTATTTTTACATTTCAAGTTACTCTGTGAACTAAGTAATTTAAGATATTGACTATATAAATTGAAACCCATAAGATTGCTATAGTTTTCCTTAGTACATCATTAAAAGTGATTCAGAGAGTAATTTTTGTCTTGCTCCCTGAGATTAGAGGTGGCATGTTTATCAGGGTTCCTTAATCAAGAACCAGTAGAGGAAGAAGATTCTTGAAAATCAAAAAGCCCAAGGTCCACTAATAGGGTGTTACTGTTACTTCATTCTTGGCTTCATTAGTATGAAAAGTTCATTTGTGTTTTTTATAATCCAAAGTAATGTGAGCTGTTTAAAAACTTTACCCATTCAATACAAATAGTCCACTGAAAATTGAATGCAACTGGATTCTGAACATGTTGCCAAGTGTAAATACAGATTATTGTTCCTAAGCAAGACTATTAGGCATCTACCAGGAGAAGTACACTTTTCTTTAAAAAAAAGGTTTGATTTCTATTTGGTGGGGATTTTTTGTTTTGGCTTTGTTTTGCTTTTGTTGTTTGTTTGATTTTGGTTTTGGTTTGGGTTTAGGTTTTTTTCGGCTTTTTGCTGATTCAGAAAACTGAAGAACATTTCTGCAAAGTACCAAAATGTTGAAAGTGGTTTGCTGGTAATTTAGGGCTGTACCTAAATGGGTTTTATGGCATACAATTGTTTATAGTTCTTGCATTATCACAGAATGGGTCAAGCTGGTTGGGACCACAGTGGATCATTTGGTCCATCTTCCCTACTCGAGCAGGGTCATCCTAGAGCACATGGTACAAGATTGCAGCCAGATGGTTCTTGGAGATCTGCCATTGAGGTAGGTTCCACAGCCCTTCTGGACAATCTCTTCCAGTGCTTGGTTACCTGCACAGTGAAGAATTTCTTCCTCAGATTCAGGTGGAACTTCCTGTGCATCTGTTTCTGCCCATTGTCTCTTGCTCTTTGGTTTGGCACCACTGAGAAGAGTCTTTTACCCCTGCTCCTTCAGATTCTTACAGACACTGACAAGGTCCCCTCTCAGTCATCTCCTGTTGAGGCTGAACAGGCCCAGTTGTCCCAGGTCCTCCTTGTAAGAGAAATGTTCACGTCCCCTCTTCATCTTTGTTGTCCTCTGCTGGACCTGCTCTGGGGCTTCATGTCTCTCTCCTTCTGAGGAGTCCAGAACTGGACACAGCACTCCAGATGTGGCCTCACCAGAACTGAGCAGAGGGGCAGGATCACCTCCCTTGGGCTGTTGGCCACACTCTTCCCAATGTTCCCCAGGATACCACTCACCTTCTGGGCCAGAGTGGTACAGTGCAGGCTCAAGGGAGGCTTGTGGTTCACCAAGAACCCCAAGTCCTTTTCTGCAGTGTGCTTTCCACCAGGTCAAAGTTATATTTATGGTATTCCACGTTTTAACTGGGTGATAGACAGAAACTCATGTACAAGTATTCTTTCACTGAGAAAGAAAAACTATGTAGATACTGTCATTTAATGAGCTTATCTGCATCTCATGATACTTCTTTAATTATGGGAAACCAAAAGAAGGCAGAAGTGCTGGCATTTCACCTTTAGACAACTTCCTCTGATATGGTTCAAGCTGTTTGTGGTGACCTACTTCAAGATTCTTGTTTTCCTGGAGGCTGCTGTAAGCAGGTCTGTATTTGTAGTTTTGAGATAGAGATTCTAAGTCTCTGCACTTATAAGAAATGCAGGGACATCCATACAAATTACAAATCTGAATGATGCCTTTATCAGCTTTCTTTGAGATACCTAAAAAAAAAGAACCAAAAAAACCCCAACAAAGCACACGCACAAACACAACTTGCTGGATTTTTCTTGTTTATGTGATTTGTGCCTTCCTTTTGTACAGCCCCAGATGCAGGGATTTTTGAAGGATGTTGCTGTATCCCTCAGTTCAATGAAATCTCTTTTGCAACAAAGTGAGCAATCCAGCTGCAGATGAAGTCAACAGAAACTTTGTCAAGGAAATGTCTACTTTTATAACAGTCAGTTATTATTCTGGTATTAGAAAACATACTAGTCTCAGTTTGGGCATACAAAATGGACTATACTTGCTTTTTCTGTTCCAATGACACAATTTACTGTTTGGTTGGATGGGGTGGTTTTTTTTGTTGTATTTGGTTGGGAATTTTTGTTCATTTGTTTATTTAGGGGGGGGGAGGTATTTAATGATTTACTGTATGGAAATACTGATAAGCCAATCAATTTATTAAGTTTGAATTCACAGATATTAAACAAAGCTATATATCCTAGAATAAACAATTGAAAATTAAGTACTGAGATGAAATGAGCACTGACACTTTTAATACTAGTTATGTGTAAGTACAGTGGGAAATGGAACACTGTGACAGATGGGGGTTGGAAAGCATGCCAAGTTAACCTAATCTTAATTCTGATACTTCCTATGTGATGAATAAATCTAGAGAAAGCAATCTGAGCATGCATCTAATGAGAAAAATCTATATAATTTGCTTGGACTGGTGCACTTTGTTCCCCACAATTTTATGCTCTACAACATTTTAGGTTAAATTAATTTCTCTATTTTTGGTTTATCCATTCTAAGATAAAAGACCAGTATGCAGGACTTCACATGTTCATATCATTTCCCATATGGTAAATGTCTTTAAGTCCCCATAAAAGGCACTTATACACATACTGACGTAAATCCCTGTGTTGTTTGAAAAACATTATTTCTCTGAATACTTCTGGATGTTGATACATTTTTCAGATGCATGTGTCTTCTAATTTCTTGAAGATTTTTGTAATTTAATTCCAAAGAATTGCTTTTGTAAGTATAGCAGACTGTATTTTATTATAAACATGCTTATTATAGCTACATCATATTTACGAGATTAACATACAATTGTAATTAATTTTCCTCTTTGACCTGAAAATGCAGTGTTTTGATAAATGCTAAACTCTCTTGGTATGTTAGTAGAGGTACAAAAGTAAGAAGGAATGGAATTGCTGGCCAATTAAAAGCAGAACATAAAGAGCCAAAGTAGAATAATTCTGGGTTTTTTAAATAAATGAGTCATTTTAAATTGCAATATCTCATTTTCTTGACAAATATTCTAATGTGAGGAGAAAATGGCTCAATATTAATCCTTTATTGTGACAGATAGTAAGAAATGAGGAAAAGATATTAAATTAATCTTCTTATTATAGGCTTAATACAAGTCTTTCCATTTTAATTACATTGTATTCTCAGCCCTCTAAATTTACAGCGACTTTGTTCATGTCCATTTAGCTTGTATGAAGAAGGGGCTTGGTACTTTTAGTGTGTCCATACCTCTACTTTTGCTCTTGGTAAGGGCCTTTACTGGGTGTTAAAATTAAGTTATCTCTCAGATATACAACTACTGTGTCATACCTTAATCCCCAGTGTTCTCTCTTTTCCCTTACATTTAGAGTATAATAGATTCCAGCAGAAACAGATTCTCAGCAAAATTTGCATCTGTCCTTCCAGATTATTTCCCAGGAAGGTGGAACCACTCCTCACTAGCTGGTGAGTGTCACAATTCTCAAGGTAGAAGCAACTTGTATCTGCTTCTATGGATTTTTGGCTTATTTAGTGGCACCAAATGTAGCCACAGATGTATGAGTTTCTTGGATTAAATTCATATATTATTCTGTGAACCATCCTGGTACTTCCAAGAATCTGACAGATTCAACAGAAGAAAAGTAATCTAGGAAAGGACAGTCAGTCACTGGGTGCACAGGTGTCACATTTTCTGTTAATATCAGATAATAACCATAAATATTAAAATATGTGGAATAGATTATTATCAAGATTCTCTTTTGTAGTGAATTGTTAAATTATTTTCTGTACAACACTGAATAGCTTTACATCTTTCCTGAACTCTCAGCTGCTTCCCTAGAGAAACACGTTTCTTCATGTGTTTCTTTACCTGTCCAAACTCTTGGGCCATTTCTGCCAAATCACAAAGAAAAACAGTGTCTCTAAATGTTGAACTTAAAGTTTCACCAGCAGTTGCAGCCAGGGAGGTAGGAGAAATAATTTATGACAAGTTAAACAAGTTGCATGATCAAATTTAAGTATGTGTCCATAGAAAAAAGTCATTGGTAATCCCAGAGCTCACAGAATTCACAGTTTCTGTACATCTGGGAAGAGGATGCTAAGGTTATATGATGACCTGATCAGATCCTCTCCAACAGATCACTGCCTGTGATCTTCAAAGATCTTCAAAGCTGCTGTTTTAACAAATTGCTTCGATGAGGACTTCTCCTATAATGTTGTTGGTTGGGAATATGCCCTTACTTTTTTCCTCTCAAAAGAGACGCCTTAGAAGTTGCTGTATCTTGAAAATTATCTCCCATTCGGGAAACCTGTCACTCATAAAGCAGGATCAACTGCTTTTAAGTCCTCTGTCTGCTGATGTCCTTCATTAAAAAAAAATTCTCATGTCACTAAGGCTGTTTTTAATATGCTTATATAAAAACTTTCTCCTTTATATCAGGGGAGGATAACACAGTTGATGAAGCCAGATCCATGCATGTTATTTTGAAGGGCTCTTGGGGACACTTGTCTGTCACCCTGGAGCTATGACAATGGTACGGCTAAACTTTCCAAATTTGCCCTTCATTTAATGAGAAATATCTGCATTTCTCTACCCTTTGATAAGCAGTCATTTCTTGGAGTTCTCTGCTGAGTTTAAGGATGGCTGCCTTGGGAACTATCAAGCATTAAGTCTAACCTGTTTATTTCTAGAAACTGCATAATATGCTCCATCAATCTATCTACGCTTTCTTCCCCTACAAGTACTTTATAACTGGTTCAAATAGGACAAGCAGAAATGACCTGTCTCAATGGATTATTCAAGAGCTCAAAATTATACCTACACTCCTTTTAGAATTTCCAGATCTGCCTGATTAGGAGTGAGAAAATGTTTTTCATTTAAATTAACTGTAAAGGATGGAGGTGGGATCTGTTCCATATTGCCTCACTTGACTACATAAGGATTTATTTACCTGCCTCAAATTTCTTGCTTAATTTTTTAATAAGGTCAGTTTCAGTGGATGTATAAATTTACATGTAACTAATATAAAAAAATTTTCTATGGAAGCCCTCAGTTAGTAACTTTGGCATCACTGTCCAAATAATTTTAGCTCTCATGCTCTCTTTTCATCATATTTTTGGGTTTTTTGGAGGACTTGTGTGGAGTTTTTTTGGTTTTTTGTTGTTCTTGGTTGGTTGTGGGTTAGGAGGTTTATTTGGGGGGATTGTTTGTTGGGTTTTTTGTTTTGGTTTTTTGGGGTTTTTTGGGGTTTTTGTTTTGTTTTGTTTTGTTTGGGGGTTTTGTTTGTTTGTTTGTTTGTTTTTAGTCAATGGCAATGTGTGTTTTACTGAAGAGCAATAAATCTAATCCAAAAGTGACATTCTTCTATGCATGATGGAGAAATACCTTGTACGTATATTTGGTGTCAGGAGGGTTGCTTTCAACCCTTTCAAATAAGGGGGCTGGGGAGGTAATTATATTTAAGTCCTTTATGCATGTGTACTTATTGTAAAAGTACAAATATTATAATATTTCAGTCCCTTCTGCTTCATTCTATAATGGTGGCATGCCAAATAATAAATCTTGAAAAGATTAGTTTTCTTCTAGAAATTGGATTACCCATAATTCTTGGTATAGAAACACATAGGCTGAAATACAAGTTTTAATTAATGACTCAACTTTTTGGTTTTTTTTCCTGGGACCTGGTATTCAGGATCAGCTCTACTTACTTTACTGCTGCCAGCAGGCCTACCCAGAAATACAAGGCAATACTAAAAAGAAGAGGTAAAATACTCCATGGAATCTTAATTTTAAATAATTTACTTAACAAATTAGTATCTTTTTCTTGCAAATGTTTGTTTTCTTGGAGATGATGTAGACTATTTGGTCATGTAAATTACAATATTGAGTATGTATGTTTGAGCCAGCGCTCAGAACAAATTTTTTTTTTTTATTTTCTGAATTAATTGGCAATAGTGATTAAGAAAAAACACATCTTGACATTCTAGAGGTCAGTATTAGCTTTTCACTTGAGTAAGATATTTCAAATTATGGAACTGGAAACCTGTCTAGAAACACAGATGGATTGGACAGACAGCATTGGGGCCATGGCTAAACAATTCTCTTATAGCAAAGTTATAGAAGAAACCTGAACACCAGTGGAAGAATGCAGAGACTTAAACAAAGGCAGACAAAGGAAAAGAAAAAAATGCTATGGTTAAAAAAAAAAAAAATTCTATTAAAAAAACCCAAAAAAAACCACACAAAAATTTAAAAAAAAAACAACCCCAAAACAAAACTACAAACAAACAACCCCCCCCAAAAAAAAAACCTACTGTTCTTTATACTGAAATTTGTGTGATTCAAACTTCCTTAAAAGAAAGTAAAGTGGAAGCACCACTGCATGTCAACTGCTGAGGTGACTCAGAAATAAAACTTTTCTTTCTAAGGAGATCAAATTTTAAGGCTATCAGATAGACTTTACTGAAGTAAATTTTGAGCAATAAAATCTGTCATATACATTAGAGTGCTATCCCTGGTGATGCCATGTCTCTGGTTCTGCCACTTAATTTAAACAGTTTTAGCTGGACATTCCTGTTGCTGTATGCAAGTTACACAAAAATAATTCTGTTATAGAAGGGTTTTAATGTTGGAGGGACTCATGTGGTCTGCTCATGACTAGTGTTGGGTTTTGCTAGAGCTGAATTGATCCACCTCTTCTCAGATAATCAAAAAGCTCTTCCTGAAATGAATGAAGGTGAAAAATTTCTATGAAGAATAGCTAACAAAACAAAATAAACAAACCAAACCTGCAAAAACCCAACTGAACAAAAACCCCCACCACTGAGGGATTAAGTGGTTAAAAGTCTAAGGAAGAATGTCAGTGGAAAACACAGAGTGAAACACTCTTGGCAGCATGTGTTGCTGTCTATAAGTAGCCAAGGAAGGGTGAAATGCAAGAAATGATTTTTCCACAGATATGACAATCCAAGTAACTGTAAATAATCCTTCCTCCGACCCACACACCATCCTCCTCCCACAGTGCTCCAGACAGTTGGACTGGACAGGATATGGATGAATCTGGCAAGGGAATTCTGTGACTTTGGTAGCACACCAAGAGAGGAGTAAAATGAGGGTATGTATACACACAATACAGAATACGAGGTTTTTTTCAATATCACAAAAGTTCCCTTCACCACAAAAAAGAATACCAGCTTTCCAGGAATTGGACCCAGGCACTGTCAATGTCTAGACTGAGTCTGTCCTGCAGTGTAGTTGTGCCCACTGCTAGCACCAGCTGTGTGAGTGAGCTCTAAATGGAGGGCTTCCAGAGCTCTTGGGTGGCATTGTTCCACTCAGCTGACTTTGTCTCATCTTGGACTTCATCTGCCAGCCTTTCTGTGAGGGAGCAGCAATGGGCTAAGGCCTGCCTATAGTGATAGTGTGAAGAAAATCTTGTGAAGAAAGAAAGTTCTGGGCCTGCACGTTACATCTGCCACTTTAGAAAAGGTGTGACTCTGTATTGTACAGATTATTGCCAGAGTTCAAATATGGCAGTGAGGTGAATCACTCACCAGTGATGCTGAGACCTCTGTTCCTTTTCATGTAAAAACTAGATCAAAAGAAAATGCACTGACTATTGCCACTTATATAATCACCTGTTAAAGTAATAGTTCATATAAAAATAAAAGAATAAATTAAAAAAAAAAATACCTCCAGACCCATTTTTTCAACATGAGACATTTTCAACATGATGGCAGTTTCATGGAGCTCTTCAGCAAAACACTGTGTAGTAGAGAGTGAAGCCTTTGAACTTCTTGGAGGAAGAGATGATGGGCAAGAGTAACTGAGAGGAGATGAGATGGAGTGTGGATGGCCAGAGTTTGTCACTGATCTGTACTCGTTGGTGTCTCACAGAGACACAAGGTGAGCAAAAACATCCCTTGCTAAGATCCCCTTCTGCACTGGTGCTAACAGCAACCTTGGCTCGCTGGCCATGGCTTGGAACTGTTTTATTTATTTTATCATCTGCCTGTTTTACATCATCCCTACCACAACATTGTGGATACTGAAAGAGCACAAAAGGATTTTAGAGGATACCTGTTTCCCTCTTCCCTTTAGTATCTGATCCTAGAGCCATTGTTTACAAATTCTTTTTGGAGTTGCTGGTAACATCTTCCTCTGCAGCTTCCTGCAGCAACACTAGTTTCTGTGTTTTACCAATTTTACCAGAATTTCACTAGTTACTGTGAAAAGAAACACTTTTTTATGCCTTTTAGGTTCATTGCTTCATAGGTTTCTAAAAATATACTGACTTTTAAAAAACAAATATGTTATAATGAGTTTTAAATTAATGTAACTTTTGGAAAACTTGAAAAAGATAAAGTAGCTTATTGTGTTGTAAACCAAATTATTACAGTTTTTATGGCTTTCATGAATATTACTTGGTTTATAAATNCTGAAAGAGCACAAAAGGATTTTAGAGGATACCTGTTTCCCTCTTCCCTTTAGTATCTGATCCTGGAGCCATTGTTTACAAATTCTTTTTGAAGTTGCTGGTAACATCTTCCTCCGCAGCTTCCTGCAGCAACACTTACCAGAATTTCACTAGTTACTGTGAAAAGAAACACTTTTTTATGCCTTTTAGATTACTTGCTTCGTAGGTTTCTAAAAATATACTGGCTTTTAAAAAACAAATATGTTGTAATGAGTTTTAAATTAATCTAACTTTTGGAAAACTTGAAAAAGATAAAGATTAAGTTCCTTATTGTGTTGTAAACCAAATTATTACGGTTTTTATGGCTTTCATGAATATTACTTGGTTTATAAATCAGCATTCTGATTTTCTGTGAGGATCCTACAAAATCAACCTATCATTTTCACTAGGTTCCTATTCAAAGGAAATGTAATAGAGTATAACTAAGTAATTTTTGAGTGATAAGTTATGATAAATTCTGGCATGTATGTTAGAATGCTGTCCATGGCTACTTTACCCTGGCACAGTAATGCCATAGCTTCTCTTCCAGTGAAGAGTTTCAATAACATGTTTTATATGTGAGATGATTCATTCAAAATTAATGTAATGCCAGCAGGAAATATATAACATGTTCATGCTACAAATTGTGCTTCAATATATACATGGTATTCCAAGTGTCCAGAGTGCAAAAATACAGTACAAGGGCTTGGATTTTTAAATATCTGAAAGATGAACTTTGTTTTTACCTTTTAAGCCAGGGCAAGCATGCAATCAACATTAACAAATAAGGGCCAGATAAATTATTTCCAACACATGATTCAGTTAAATGTATTATGGTGCTTTATAATTTAAAAAAACATCTTGACAAATATCACTCATAGGTTTGACCCCTCAAACACTCTACTGACTTAATAACCAAAACAAAACATCTTTATCAGTACAATGGCTGAAATATTCATTTGCACTATTGTATTTTAGGATGTTCTGGTTCATTTGGTCCTATAACTGTATGCTGAAGGAGTTATTCTGACTCACAGAAGAATGGTACTAACCCCTACAAAGAAGTTCAGTTGCCTCATAGTAGAAACCACTGATTATCTTCCCCCCCACTCTGTGACCAGAGAGCCACAGTTTCAAGGAAATAGCAAGCTGTCCTTCTCAAACAAACTCCAGCAATATTAGGTTGTGTAGTTTGCCAAGTTGGGCTCTTTAGAAATTTGGGGTTTTTGGAGGTTTTTTTTAATTTGGTTGGGGGGGGTCATTCCTAAAGACCCTGACTTGGCCAAATATATGTACAGTGAAATCATTAAGAGGATGTTCATTATTTTTGTGGAGCAAAGAGTTCAGTTCAACTTTTAATCCAGTGTTTTGTTACATTGCAAAAACAAGGTGGAAAAGAGCAAGAAGCAGTGAAAAAAGGGGAAAAAAAGAAACAATTCCCTTTACAGAAAACATGGCTACCAAGTTTTAAATTCAATAGAGGTTATACTAAACTCTTACTGTGAATAACAAACGCTTTTTAAAGAAACATGAAAGTTAACTAACCACAGACAAGCAGAAGCAGACCATTAAAGAACTCCACAGAGCAAATAATGGAAGGAAAATTCTGAATCACTGCTGGTGAACTATTGATATTCCAGTAATGGTTGAAAATATTGATGGACAGATGTTCTAAGACTCAATTCAAATTACACTTTCTGAATTTAGGAGCTTTTTAATTTAGAATAAGTAATCTGTTGTCTGTCATATGAACAGATGAAATAGAACTATCTAATTACTTTCTACAGGGTTTCAAAACTTTCTTTAAAGTACCCATGAGCAATTAATGAGACTATTTAACTACCTTAGAAATAAAGCATTTACCCTTATGCTGACTCATGATGCTGGAATGCTTGAACAGAAATCAGCTGCTTGCAACAAGTGCAAACAGTTAATTTAGGTATCACACATCCTTACAGTCACCTGTTAAGGCAAGCACGAGGCATTAAATTTTTGCAGTCTTTTAGAGCTGATGACTTTTTTATTTTTATCCTTTAAAGTGTTGGAATTGAGAGATTACATCAAGTTTAACTACTCCTGAAGAACAAGTAACATGTAGAGAGAAAAATAGAAGATGCAAATGTTAAAATGTTGATACAGTTCTGTATTGACATTTTAAGAAATGAGTCTTTCTGTTCTGTAGCAATTCCTTGAAATATGACATGAAAATGAAATAGTTGTAAGAACTAAAATTCTTATTATTAAGTGAACAACACCCTTTTTAAAATCATAGAGGAGCATGATTTCCTAACCTGCTGAATTCAAATCTAGTAGGTATTTGAGTCAATAAAAGGATGTTAACAAGCAATTGTGATGTCCAAATATCTTTTAAAAATGATTTTGTCAGGACTTTATGCTATGCCTGTTTTGCTGTTCATGTGGATTTAGCCAAGCTTTGGTTAAAAAGATTGGGAGCCTACTATGCCTTTAGGGGTTCCCAAACAACACCAAAATGAAGTAAAATAAGGCTACTACATTGTGATTATCTCAAAGTTGCCATAGTTATACCTTCATTCTTACAAAAGTTTTTTAGCTGAAAACGTGTTTAAGAGGCAAAGAAGATATAAACAACCAAAGAGAAGGGTGTGAAAAACTGATTTAAAGTATCCTGCTCATCTGCCATTTTGTAGCCCATGACAGTATGAGATCCCTTATCATCCCCTGAGGAGCTCCATTCCTGATCAGCTTCCAGTTTACTTTGAGCCATTAACCACCACCCCCTGAGCTTCATAATTTAGCCAGATACCCACCCATCTCTGGTCCATCTGTCCAGATCTCACTCTCTCAAAAGCTATGCTAAAATCAATGAAAATGACCACCTCCATTCCTAGAAATTAATTTCTTCATAGACACCAACCAGATTAGTCGAATGGGACTTACCCTCAACAAACTGATGTTGGCTTTTTCCACTGATTTTCTTGTCCTTCACATCCTTCCACAAGTACCTGTTCTTGTTCTTTGTTTTATAGTTAGGGGTGTAAATTGCTTTCCCAGATGTTGAGCTCTAAGAGCTTTGTATTATTATGGTATTTTGGGGCATATATAAAAGAGACTAAATAGACTATTGCTGAATTCTCTCACATCATTGCAAAATCAATTTACAGTTAAAAATTGATAGAACATGCTAATGATTTTAACTGTAGTAAAATATATTAACTCTTTTATTAGAAATTTATTTAGTCAATTAATATTTTACATTCATATGGATGAATTTGAAGATAGGTTTTGGCCATTTTTCTTTTTAAAACATGAAAAATATAAAAAAAAATTCTTATGAAAATAATCCATTTACTATAAAATACTCCCAGATACTTACAGCAAGTCAAGTTTCAAAGAAATACTGAGAGAGCAGTTTGCAAGAATTATGCATTTCTAGTTCCTAATCAGTACTTAAAATTTTCCTTTATCCTTTTTTGACTTCTTGAGATGTGGCTTTAAGTAGTTTGAGTGTAGGATGTATTTTGATGATCCCTTAAATCTTTTGTACTTGCTTGGGAGCAGGGAAAGCTGAATGCCATTGCTCTGTCAAATGTAGGTGAGTGATGTCTCATTAAGGTCAGTGGCTGCTTTGAGCCAGCAGGAGCAATGGACTGGTGGGACATATTTATTTCCAAGGCACAGAAACAGGAAAATAAAATAAAGAATGAAATTGCTACTAAAATTGTGGAAGCATCATTCTTCTCCACTGCAAGTCAAAATGCTGACATTAACAATTTATTTCATCTCCATCTGCCCCAGGGCCCTTTACTATCCTTTTTTATAGCTCTAGAAACTATTACAAACCTTAACAGAATCACGTTTTGAAATTTGGCGTGTGAATTTCGAATCTTAAATGTGTGGCTTGAAAGGAGAGAGCTTATAAAGTTCCACATTTGGGCTTTTTTGTTGCTGTTGTTGTGCCAGTAAAATACTGTTTTGGGGCACCTTCTGTGTGTATAACTTTACATAAGTAAGGCATGGTGAGGGGGAAGGAAATCAAAGGAAATCGCTCCTTTCAGGGAGTTGTAGAAAGTTGTAAGGTCACCCCTGAGTCTCCTTTTCTCCAGGCTAAACAACCCCAGCTTCCTCAGCTGCTCCTCACAGGACTTGTGCTCCAGACCCTTTATCAGGTTTATTGATCTTCTAATGAGTAGCACTATATTTAAGTTTTCACTATTTAGTTAAAATCATGAAAGAATTTCTCGCAGTATCATTCCTTTCACTTAAAATTCCCTAGTAGTGCCATGTAAAAAGGTAGGGTTTTTAATAGGCCAAATTAATTGAAACAAAACTGAATTAATATCTTTCATTTTGAAACATGAAATTTATATTGGCTGATGAAATAATTGAAGTATTAAATTAATTGAATTTTCCCCATTAGCATTTTCTAAACTCACGTAAAATTGAAAAAAATGCTACAATAATGTGATTTTCTGAAGAGCCAGATGTAAAAAATTCAAAGTTGATCAGGAAATACTTGAGTTTAGAGGTACCTGATTTTAGAGACAAGAAATCCCTAAAGATTGATAACAGAATTCCAAATGTATTTTTGTTCAAGACTCTGATGGTCCTTTCAAAGGCCATCTTGAATATTTGCATACTGTTGCTCAGCTGTGGTTTAATGTAAAGCACTGCTTTGTTGTGAATGATGGAAATAGCAGGCATGATTCTGTCAGGAGATGACAAGGCTTTTCATTGTGAGGTTTTCTGTTCAAATATTAATTCTTGTAGGTATTCTTTTCTGTACGAAAAGTCTCATGTTGATATCCATTAATCCATAGTTTGTAGAAGCATAAAAAAGTTGAAAGGTGTTTTCAAAGCCTTTTAGTGTGTAAGGTTCTCTATGTAATAGCTTCTTGAGTACTGTTTGAGTGAAAAATCTATCAACCCTCTAGTGCACCCTTTAGCTTCCTGTTTGAGGCTTTATTTGACAGATACATGATTCTATTGCATGTTTTTGTAGTGAGAATAAGCACATACCTGCCTGACTAAATAAAACCAACATAGGAAAAGGAGTTTCTTTTCAGTGAGTGACTGTTCTCTTGGATGTGGCATGAAACAGCTGTGTTCTGGGAAGTAAGGCAGTGCACATGGAAGAGCTAAAGGACAAAAGGATTATCTGTTAGAGTGACTCAAGGGCTACAAGCAAGGAAACAGCCAGCTAAACAGAAGTCCATGAATATACATCCCAGCCGTGCTGAGCTGAACCATGTCCCCAGTCCTTCTGCCCACATACTCAAACAAGACAAGCAAATAGAGAGGCAGGAACCAGCAGAGCAATTTTTACTTTGCTGTGCCTCTGAATGCCTCTGAATGCTGTATGAGACCAAATCTCCTCTTTACTCTTAAAGTGATCTGAAATAATTTGAGACATTAGGCCATCTTCCTTGGATGGAACACTAAAAGACAGAACAGAAAAGGAACACCTGCTGTGAGTGACTAGAGAGTCCTAGTTCAAAGTTTGTCTCTACATTAATGACATTTTTGCTCCACCTACTGGTAGGAAGGCTTGGAGCCTTCTGAATTGCCATCAGGCACTTGCGCCTCCTTCTGCAATTAGTACTCTTGCTGATGCTAGAAGACTAAAAAGAAATAAGAAAATGTTGATACCTCTTTCTAAAAATGTTGTAGTGGGAGAGAAATTTTAATTTAAAGGGATAAATAAGCATCATGGCTCAAAATGTACAAACAGAGGAGTGTTCCCTGTGGTGAAGATGGCTGGTGCTCAAAACTTTGGAGGGTAAAACAATGAACAAAAGAAAACCCGCCCTCCAAAAAAAAATCCCCCTCCAAAACATTCTAAAATTTTATATCTTGATATTTTAGGTGTTTATTGGTTTATTGTCTAAAATCCGTCTTGCTGTGACAAAGCATGAAACTGTCCTTTATATCATCTTCCTTTCTAGCCTCATTGGCATAAGTCCTTTCTGGCATAAGTCATTCTGAAATGCTGGTTTGATAGCAGTGAGCATGCCTCAGATCTGATTGCACATTTTGCTGCATTTCTTGATTATTCTGTGATGTCAAGGAAAATAGGACTTCAGCGTTTATTTGCACAGCTGTTGTGATTAGTTATGTTTGGTTTTATGCCAGGAAGTTCTCAAAGGTTTATTCTGTTGTTTCTGAAGTTGTCAGCTTACTGCCTCTGTCTTTTTAGAATGATATCCAAACACATTTGTTGATTATATTGTTTCATTCTTGTTCACTGGACTGAAGTCAATGAATAAGCTTCTTTGAGAATTACTGATTCAACAGCTGTAGATTTCTTTTCTAATTGCAAACTGAGGTCTTCATGAGGGCACTGTGTTGTAATATACTGGCAATTCTTTAACAGGGCTTATGTGGTGAAGTTGATAACACTATACAAATCAGATGGTAGTTTTTCAAGTGGGAAAAAATCCTTCAAGTCCACTAGTACCCAAGGTTTCACTGACATTTGTTAAATACTTCTAATTACAGCAAGTACAATGCCTGCTCTGTTTGGACCAGTGTATCTGAATTCATATTAAATCAGGCCCTTCTAATCACACACAAAATAACAGAACAGGTAAGGTTGGTAGGCATGTTTGGAGATTACCTTGTCCAATACCTTTACTGAAGTAGGATTAGCTAGATCAGGTTGCTCAAGGATGTATCCAGCCAGGTTTTGAATATCACCAAAGATGGAGACTTCACAGCCTCTCTGAGACATTCGCAATGTTTCATCCCTCTCACCATAAAGAAGCTTTTAGGACAAACAAATTTAAGCCCACAAAATTATGTGAGTACTTCATCATATGGATATCACAGTGAGGTATACAGTGAAGTACTTGAGTATCCTCTGCGGGACTGGGTCATTGTGACTAAAAACATGAGAAGAATTTGGCTGCCTGGATAGGGCTGGAGATGGAAGTCATATCCATGAGACTGCAAATGGAATCACAAAACATCATTATGCTTTTGCACCACTCTTATTCAGAAACTTTCCCTCAGCTCACACTAGGCAGGTGTAACTGCCTGTCTCTTTGATTCTGTAGGCTCCCTCAGCTGTGTGCCTGATCTGTCCATGGTTCCACAAGTGTAACAGCAGAGTTTCTGAACTATTCAGAGGCTAAACAATGAATCAGCCAGACTATTATCCTCTGGATATAATACAGAAGAAAAGGATAAGTACTTTTCAGCAATTTTAACAGGAATAGATATCTGTTCTTACAGTCATTAAAGCATATTCTGCAACCTGAAAATGTGTAAATTCCAGAAAACATATGAAATTCTGATGCTGCTGAAAAATAAATCTATCAGCTATTTAAAGTTAATAAACTTTTAGTTATTAAACTCCTACCAACTACTTTTGGAGATTGGAGGACAAGATATTGAGAGTAGTCCAGGGGGGAAAACTTGGATATGTTTGCAGATGAAAAGCTCAGCATGACTTCTTAATATGTACTCCCAGCCCAGAAAGCCAACTGTGTCCTGGGCTGCATCCAAAGCAGTGTGGGCAGCAGGGCCAGGGAGGGGATTCTGCCCCTCTGCTCTGCTCTGGTGAGACCCCACCTGCAGAGCTGCACCCAGCTCTGGGGTCCCAGCACAAGAAGGACATGACCTGTTGGAGCAAGTCCAGAGGAGGGCCACAAAGTTGATCAGAGGCTGTCTCCTATGAAGGCAGGCTGAGAGAGTTGAGGCTGTTTAGTCACTGGAACAGGTAGCCCAGACCTGAGAGCAGCTTCCAAAAGGCAAACAGAGATTACAAGAAGGGTGGAGAGATTACAAGAAGGTTTTTACTGTGAGGGTGATGAAGCACTGGAACAGGTAGCCCAGAGAGGTTGTGGACTCCCCATTGCTGGAGGTGTTCAAGGTCTGACTCGATGGGGCCCTGAGCAACCTGGTCCAGTGCAAGGTGTTCCTGCCCTTGGCAGGGCGTCAGGAAATGGATGATCTTTAAGGTCCCTTCCAATCCACAACCTTCTGTGACTCAATGATTCTATGAATCTGTGACTATATAATTCTATGAGTCTATGATTCTATAAATTCACTACAATCTGATTAGTAGTGCCTAGGTTTTGACTTCTTATCTCCTTTAAGATATTAACTGCATATATCTGAAAACAGATGCTGTGTTCTTTCAGTAAAGATGGACTCAAATGAATAATTATATGCCAAATCTAAGGCACCTGGTTAAATTTTAAGGGATTAATCCGAGAAAATCCTTTTCTATGTGTAAACTGACCATTCCAACAAATAGCTATGTTGCTTCTGAATTTACTCAGTGCTGTAGTATTAGACACTTTGTGGAGCTGTGATAGAGCAGGAAATACATATGTACAGACATGTACACAGATGATCTTTTGTATCTTCTCAGTGGTAGGCTCTAATTCCTCTAAGCTAATGGAGAACTCGAAGGGTAGTTTTATCTGGTTGTATATTTTTTGTTCTGGTGATTGGCTTAATGCCAGCATTTCTGCCATACATGCCTAGCACAAGAAAGAAAAAAGGAAAAATATTTCAACAAGTAGTTAAAAGACTTGCTGGACATTGGCATAATTTTCTTTGTGTTCCTATTTTGTATTTTCACTCTATAAGGATGTTTATACATGCCAGACACATGGGTTTTATTCTTTTCCTGTTGCCAAAAAGCTGATCATCCCAGCTCTGAAGAGTGCATTCAACAAAAAACTAATACTGACTTTTTTTGTTGATTTTTACAGCCTTAGGGATCTCTGCTATCACTTGTATTCTCAAGCCCTTTCTGTCTTCTTGTGTTTGTTTCTCAGAGGCCACAGTTACCTAACAAGGGTGAGTATTCTGTGTGATTATTCTGTCAGCCATTAGCTAGAGAAGGAAGGGCTTGTAAGAAACAGCCTGATGTCTATTCTTTTTTTTTCTGAAAAGGCATCTGTTATGATGTAAGGCTTTTATACACACATTGAAATACACTTATAAAACTATCAGCATTTTCAGAACATCAGAATCTCACGACTGCAATTAAGACAACTGAGATCTGACAAGAACATCACTAGCATTAGCAGAGCTCAGGAGATTCAACAAAACTAATTAGAATTGCAATAATAGATTTCTACTCTTTTGACTATAATGATATCACTGGAATGATTTTGAACATGCATCTGAATGCTATTATATCCATTATGTTACAGTGAAGAAGTTTTCAGAGCAGAGCAATCCAACATGCTATGGAAAAATACCTCAGTGAAAACTTGACTAGTCTTAAGGTTATACTTTTTTTTCTCTTTTGTGCAGAAAAATGGATTATTTGGATACCTAAAAATAGTATGTATTTGAAAATTAAGCATAAGCACATAAGAACTGGCTTATCTAATTTTGACTCATTGGGGATATTTGAGGTTATGTGAAAGATTTCAGGAATATAGAAGAGCAGCACTGATGCAGTAATGTACATAGTTAACATTTTGGTTTTCTGAAGGCTGAAGGATAAGAAGATACTTTAAAAATATAAGAACAGCAGTAGTTAAAGAACCTGAATAAATAAGGCTCTGTAAAAGAAGAGTGAAAAGAGCAAAGCAGTGACCCAGACAGAACCTTAGAAAAGAGCTGAAAAGTGATAATACAGGAGTAGAACAGATTTTATATACAAGCATGCAGAAATTTTAAACTCTTTTACTATGGTTAGAGGTATGGATACAGCAGGCAGTAGATTTAGAGAGCTTGTGTATGAGTTTGGATCCAGAAATGGAATGAAGGACACCAGTGCTGCTACAAGGTAATTGATGCTCAGATTCATAATCTAAATATGAAATTCTTTAACCCTATTTTCCATGTTTCAATGGAGTGCTATCCAGCATAAGAAAGAATGGTTTTTAAAACCTGTGTTAACTGACATGAATTTTCATTTTCATTATGTCAAGAATTTACAGCCTTATAAGAATAGTAAATTTTGTGGTCAAAAGTACTTTAATTGCCTAGGGTTCTTTCTATCAGTTCCCAAGGTCTGTAATAATTTTGAAAAATTATTGAAAAATCCCTGTTCATAACTGCTTCTCCTTATTCTTAAAGAATAAAGCTACTAGTCACTCTGTGTTTTCTTCTCCCTGGGAAAAAAAAAAAGCCTTACTCTGTTTTTTTTTTTTTTTTTCATTTTAGCAGAAACAAGAAATACAGCTTTGACATAGTTTTTATATTCTCTTTCAAGGTATAATAAATTAATTTTCCATTTCCCAATTTTCTTGTTGAACTGAAGTATTTTTCTAGAGGTTTACCAAAGTAGGGAATCTTTATCTAATAACTTGTTGTAGAGTAGTCTTAACTGCCTTACCCTCATGTAAAATTCTACTGAAGTTAAAGGAACTGTTCTGGCAGAAAGAAGTAAAACATGTTATTCACACTGTGTACTCTTGGCCAAGAATTTTATCTCTTCAAGCAACTCTCAAGGAGGAGGAAGGCAGGTTCAAACCTTGTGAAGTGGCATGTGTTAATCTTCTCCAGTTAAAAACTGTATTACATTTTGATTGGTGTGTACCTCAGAGCTTACAACTTCTTTTTTCTGCAGATGCTCTATTAAAAACCAATTAACTTTCAGTGTAATCAGGTATTTAACTTATCAGTTATGCAGTGAAAAATGTTGGGGGTGATAGCAATGGCAAACAGGCTTACCAACTAATCAGCTGTCTAATTAATTTGAAAGTCTTTCATGTTTGATAAAAATGATGCATACGGTGAACTGTTTAAATCCTGGGGATAAATAAATCTGTGTGAAGGTTTGTCTTGAGATTTATTCAGAAGGCAGCTGAAAGATGCAAAGATGTTATGCTACAAAATATTTTAGTTTCTTCTTTCTTATGTTATTTTCCTCAGATGTTAATAGAAAAATCTAGAAAGAAAAAAATGATTTAACTTAGGTTAATTAATAAACAGCCCTTTCAGTGATACCAAAACTGATGTTACAGGGCAGACCTGCATCCGTAATAAGGGAATATTTAATTCTTGAAAATTTCAGGGCAGATTATTACTCTTTTCCAGTTATTTATAAACATGATGGCCTTTTCATCCCAAACAGTTATTGACAGGGTTTGGGTATTGAGCACTGCAGAATGCCACGTGTGGGAAGAGGTCAGGAGCTACCCTGTGACAGTCAAGCCAGATCCAGCTGACTTGACAACAGATAGAACAATCCACAGCATACCAGAATTTCAGGATGAGGAGCACATGGCAACACTGCTCAAACATGATTAAGAAATAATAGTAGCTGTGGGGAGTAGGAGAAATTAAAAGAAAGTTGAGGCAGGAGGATGAGGCACGGGAGAAAAAAATGGAGATACACGAGGAGATGTGAAGAGCACTTTTTGCAGAAAACTGAGAAGAAAATGGAGAAGACATAGGGAAAAAGATATTGCTGGGAATACTGCTAGAAAAAAGCTCTTGAAAGAGCATGGTCCATGCTAGAGAAGGTCTGAGGACTGCAAGAGCCCTGAAAGACTGCACAGCATGGAGACCCCTGAGGTATTGCAGGCTATGGTGGAGCCAGCTGCTGAAAACTGTGGGAATGATGACTAAAAAAGGACAAGAAAAGGTGTTGAACTGAAGTTGAGCCTAGGAGGCCAGGAGCAAAGCTGTTACCCTATGTGTCTGTATCATTACATGAGTTTTGTTTGTCAATAGCTGAACTAATAACCAAAAATTGTGTTAATCATCAATAATTCAAAGTTAAAAATCCCATGGTAAGATTATTTTGCCTATGAAGGCAGTAGAAATAGAAATGTAACCTAACTTCAAATATTTTTCTAATTAAGTTTAATTTCCCGCCCCCCCCCAAATAAATTAAATTAACAAAATTTCTTCAGACACACTCATTTATGGTGGCAGTATTGTCTAAACAGTTTGAACTCATTATGGCTTCTGACTGTTTATTTTTTAATTACCTTTTCTCTGTTTTGATGATGCAAGAGTTTAGGGTAGATACTTGTATATTAATAGTTATATCTATAGGAAGATTATAACATACATTGCTCAACTTTAATGTTTTTTGCATACCCTGGAGACCAGAACTATAGTCTGGGTGACCTGACTGTCTAAAAAGCGTATTAAGAATGCAATGCTTTGAGAGGAAAAATGCAAGTCAGACAACAGATGCAGGCAACATTATCCAGATCTATCAATCCAGCCTTTCTTTAGGTTGCCTCTTTTGGAGTTTGACTAGACAACTAAACTGAATAGTATTTATTACTTTCAATTTTGCTTTACTTCCATGGTTATTAAAAGGATCTGTAGGAGATTTTTAGAACACTTTGGCAGAGATAGGGAATAGTGGTAATTTAGCTACAGGCTCAGTTTACCAGCAAGTGTGGCTATGGGTCATAAGTTGCTGCTCTAAAGACAGCAGGTTCATGGAGAAGGAAGGGTGGTTTAAAGATTGGCTGGGAATACAGCAGCTTTCCACATGTCTTAAATTTACCTTTGAGTCATTCTTTATTTCAGAAAAGGATCTGAACCCAACACTAAACTAGAGAGAAAGGTGCCTACAGCCAGCCACTGGGAAATGTAATTATGGATCACTGAAAATTTACCAGTTGCTCTAGTTATAAAAAATGGTTTCAGATAGCTACAGTAAAATAGAAGTGCTACTGTCAGACTATTGAGATAAATTAAATGATATGGGTATCTCTCTTCTGAAGGATTTTAACATACAGCTTTTGTTTTTTAAACACCAGGTTTTCAAGGGACTCTCAGATTGTACTTTATAAAAATCAAAACTCATTAATAATGACTGGAGCATAACTTTGTTGAGATACTCAGATGGGAAAGAGATTTTCACTTTTCTTTTTGTTCCTATGAATTTATACGCTTCTGTATAGCATTAAGCAAATAAAGGATAAAAGGTTTCCCTCTAAATATCCCTCAAGCCTGCAGAGGTATATTAGAATTAAAAAAAAAACAACCCTGCAAAGATTGCTTACATTACAAATACAACCATTCTTTGAACCATGAGATACATGATTTTATACCTAAACATATGTATAAATACACTAGCACATACATCTCCTCTCCAGGGGCAGTTTTCTCTTGCACTGGTGGTGTGATTTCATTCAGCAGGCTCCTCAGGTGTGCTCTCTGTGTCCTAGGGAGGTCTGGCAGTCCTGACACCCTGAGGGCAGCTTTTCATCTTCTCTGCTGGGATCCTCGCTGCACCACTGCTTTGCTTTATTACTGGGCCTTTCCAAAAACAAATATTAACCATTTGGATTACAGACATGTTTCTAGGTGGACACTTCCATGCAATTTTTGGCTCCCAATCTTAGTTTAAACAGTCAATTTTATATCATTCAATCTCACTGCAAGTTTTAACACCTCATTTCCACGTGAGAGCATGAGAACTTCCCCACTTCTGCCCATCAGAAAAGTTCTGCCTTTGATTTTGCACCAATCTGGACATCACAACCCACAGGAAGTATACAATAAAGAGCAAGCATCCAAGTGTTCCTCGGTTTACTCACCACTTGGCAAGGGATTTTCAGGAAGCACTTTTGAACCTGAGGACCTCAGTTAATTCTAGGTCTTGCACTGGCTATCTATCTGTAGGTCATCCAGTTCTTAAAGTTTTTTATAAGCTGGTGTCTTGATAAACTCTTACCAGGTCCCATTTGCTGTAACTTAGAGATACATAATAAAATAGTTCAGAGAATTTTAGTCTGAATAAACATGACAGATTAAGTGTAACAACTTGTTATAAACCTCTAATGAATTGCTAAAGGTATAAAATTATATCTTCTAATGTACTCCCATGCTGCTGGAGGAAGCTGTTTTTTTTGTGGTGGTTTTTTGGGTTTTTTTGTTCTTTTCAGTGAATATAAAAACATATTTTAAGTCTATTTTAATATTCATAGTAGTCCACTTAATATTCATTGGAGATTTTAGGGAGCTAACAAAAATTTGATGGAATACTTTTTTTGCCATACATAATGTGTCTATTTGGATGGATGTGGAGAACAAGTTTTTATACCTGAATTTGACTGTAAATTATACTGTCCGACCAAAATCTCACTTGATGGAGGAATATAAACCTAGCAGGTTTTGAAAAGGTACAGAACTAACCTTTTGGTTTCATCCCAGGGAAAGCAGGTCATATATACAGGAAAAAGTTGCATAAGAGTTCTGACAGAACCTCTATTTACATTGTATGACATCTTAAAAGCTTCCGGGAGAAGATAATCAAGTAACACCAAATTAGTTGTCTTCTTTAAAAAGCATTGAATTGAACTAGAGAAGAGTACAATAATAATTTAATGCTTCTCAAACTGTTTCAAGTTTTAGGTCGTGCTACACCAAAGCCTCTGCAAGCCTGACAATGCAAAGTTGAAATAAGCATATTTTACTGCAAGCAATTTTGAAATGCTTTGGGCAATTCTTCACTAATAATTAGCTTAAATACTTAAAGAAAATCTTATTAACAATATAATCTTTATTTTATTCAAGAGAAAATTTTAAATTTATATTTGGTTACTGTAATAGGAATAAATTCAGTGAGTATAATTACCCTTTTTCACTAAAATTTATCTTTATAGTTATATTAAGGAAGAGAAACAAAATCCATTTGAAATATAATTTTCAGATGCACTTATTTTATTTACATTTCTTCTTTAGTCTTATTGTCAGAAACAAACAAGCATTTGTTGACTACAAGATTTAACTCTTCTCTCTTAATGACAAAATGGGCTGTCATGAACCTTGCAGCTATGCCAAAAAAAGGTGCTGTTCTACTTGGCTGCCCTAACTGATCTCTTTTCTGAGGAGTTTCAGTCAGTTCATCAAACCTGATGCATTATACAGGTCAAAACTTCACTTACTAATGACATAAATAGTTTGACTGAGTGCAAACTCAGCAAGTTTGCAGATTACATCAGGTTGAATACACAACTGATGTGCTGGAGTGGTGAGATGCCATCCAGAGGGATCCTGACAGACTTGAGGAGCGAGTGCTTGGGCACCTCGTGCAGTTCAACAACATGATCAGGGCAGTCATCAGTATGAACAGTCTGTGGAAGAAAGGGATTGAGAGCAGCCCTGCAGGGAACTTGGGGATGAAAAATGGAATATGAGCCAGCAATGTGTCCTGGCAGCATAGAAAGCCAGTTGTATCCTGAGCTGCAGAAAATGAAGCATCAGCAGCACTTTCGGGAGGTGGTTCTCCCACCTCTGTTCTGCCCTTGTGACACCTCACCTGGAGTACTGCAGTCCCTTCTGCAGTCCAGTTCTGGGTACAAGACATGGACCTGTCAGAGCTGTACCAGAGGAGGGTCATGAAAACAGATGCTGGAACACCTCTCCTACAAAGACAGGCTGAGATACTCCATGGAGGGCTCTGGGGAGAGTTTACTGTGGCCCCCTTATATGTGAAATGGCACTTAAAAAAAAATGGGCTGACACTTTTACCACGGCCTGTAGAGACAGGATAAGGTACACTTGCTTTAAACTCAAAGGGCAGATTTAAGTTTTATATAAGCAACAAATTCTTTACTGTGAGGACATGAGGCCCTGGTACAAATTGTCCAGAGAAGCTGTGGACAATCCATCCCTGGAAGTGTTCAATGTAAGGCTGGATGGGGCTTTGAGCAACCCCAGGTTGTTGACGTCTACTGGAAGGTGTTTCTGCCCATGGCAGCAAGGTTGGTATTAGATGATTTGTAAAGTTCTTTCCAACTCAAAACATTCTATGATTACATGATTTTATAATTTATTCTAGGATTTTTAGTTCATCTTTTAAAAATTTAAATAGCTGCACATTTAAGTTATTAATTTTTAATATCTCAAGAAAGCAGTTGTTATAGTAACTAAACTGAAGTTCCTGCTGAAGATTATGAACATCTAAAAACATATAAATATGCTCAATCCCATTGAATGAAACACAAACTACATTTCTACATTACAAACTGGGAGCCCTAAACAATATAGTTGCTTAGATCCAAAGATTCAAGGATAGTACTATTACTGTAGCTGGGATCAACAAAGAGAATAATTTAAAATTATCCTTTACTTTGTCAGGATGCCTAAGATGGGCTTTTCTGAAGAAAAGTTCTGTGTGTAAGCTTTGTATACATTTCATGATAATTTGTACTGAATGATAGTGTACTATAGCAGCAGAATGAGATTTCTTTTCCTAAGATAGTAGCAAGAATGATGCAGTCGGAGCAAATGCTACTCAGTGCATGTTTTCAAAATACCTGTCACCACTAATTGGCAATTCTGCTGCTTGCTCAGGAAAAACTGTATGAGCATCTCAACCTGTTGATTAAGAAATCTTCTGGGTGTCTTGATTTAGATGAGTAGAGGAGTTGATGTGGAGGGGGATGGAATGACTGGTCTGCCACACAGCCTGCCAAATTAAACGGAGTTCTGATTATCTCCAAGAATAAAAATGCACATATTTTATCTAATACTTATTTAAAATACATGCCCTTATTTAGGCCTAGATCTTGCTGCCTAGCACCTCTTTGCACTTCTAAGTATCAGACATAATGAAATTATCCTAAAATGACCATTTAAAAAACCTCCAAATATCTGGAAAATTTAGAATATTTAACTTAAATTTGTCAATCAGAACAGATTTAAAAGTGGTTCCAACTGGTGTTCCTGAAAATTGCTTGGTTAATTTTCATAGTTTCATCTCTGTGGATTTCCAGTTACCAGTATCTTTAGGTTCTACAGAAGTAGCACAGGATGCATGCAGACTGTTATTCCTGCATGTGATGGCAAAAACACATTTGCTATGCTGCAGCATCTTTAAGCAGTATGTGGAAGAGAAAGAAATTGGACTGTTCACTTTAAAATGATGCTTCCTTCACAGTTCAGTGGAAGATGCATTTCTCCCATTAAATGGTGGTAGCTCTTGCCATGCCTCCAGCATGTGAACAAGAACTGAGATGAAGCAATTGCAGGCTTTGTACGTCTGGGCTGCTGGAAAATTCATTTTTCTGAGAGGTGGTAGGTTCTCAGATCAACAGTGACACTGGCTACAAAGACTGTAATTCATCAGCTTCAGGAAGGCCCAGAGAGTGTGAGGAGAAAAGAAAGGTTACTTGTACTGCTTTATAGAGCAGCAACCTCTAGCATCAAGTCCTTTCAGATTTTCATTCTAGGCTGCCTCATTTCTGAGCCTAGCTATAAGACATACTTCAATTTATTATGCAAAATAACTTGAAAGAAAATAGTCAAATTAATGTCAAAGTGTTTCTTAAAAAGTGTTCATGAATCAGAAAGTTCCCTGTAGCATAGTGTCACTTTTTTTTTCTGTGAGATTTAGCTGCAGCCTGAAGAAAATAAAAGATTGGGATAATTTCAAGTATTGGAAGAGGAAAGGAAAAGCACTGGAGAAAGAAGTGAAAAAACAGTGGAATTACAGAATGATTGAGATTGGAAAGGACCTCTTGAGATCATCTGGACCAGCTCCCCTGCTCAGGTAGGGGCAACTTGGGCAGATTGTTCAATTCTGTATTCAGTTGGGTTTTGAATATTTCCCAGTATCCCTACCACTTCTCTGGGAAGCTCATGCCTGTCTCTCACCACTCTCAAAACATAACTATTGTCGTATGTTTAGATGCAATTTCCAGTATTTCAGTTTGTGCCCACTGACTCTTGTCCTACTACTGCACACCACCAAGAAGAGTCTGTCTGTCTCATCTTCATTTCCTCAAAAACAGATATTTGTATACTCTGATAAGACCTACCTCCCCCCAACCCTCCTCTATTCCAGGCTGAAGTGTGACAGCTCTCTTAGCCCTTCCTCATATGACAAATGCTCCAGTCTCTCATCTTTGTGTGTCCTTGTCAGGCTCCCTCCAGAAAGTTCTTATCTTTCTCGTGTGAGAAAACTAGGTACCTGCAAAGATAAATCAGTAAATGGCTGAGGGAGAAAGACATTTTATATTGACTACAGATTATATTGGTGACATTTTGTACATAAACGCCTTTAGAATATTATATGACATCAGCATAGGATGTAATTTTTCCAGGATTTAATGTAAATTTTGCATAGAATTTATAGATGCTTTTGAAAGTGGCAATTTCAAGGTCACAACTTGTTGTTGTTGTTGTTCTGTAAAATTAGAAAAAAAAGGAAAGTTATCAGGTACTAAAGACTTAATTCCTGATGTTTCCAAGAGCTTTTGCATATTACATGGAAGTGTATAATACCTTTAGGCTTTTTCTCACAAGAGATAATGAATGACATGTTTCTCTCCTGAACAGATAAGCTTAAATGAAAATCCAGCACAACCTTAAACCATGAGTATGTTCTGGTTTGTGTATGGAGATTCTGCTAGCAGATGTTTTTTTTGCTGTTATGTTTTTTGTGGGATTTTTTTCTGTGTGTGTTTGTAGTCTAGGGAAAGAAACAACTTTCATCAGCAAAGGTTGGGATCAAAACCATAAAGTGAGAAAGTTCTATAAAATGGTTTTATTAGCTGCACAGCATGCTTCAGAAAAGTTGTCTGATTTTGGAGTAATAACTTTAAGAAATAGTGAGATAGCATAGATGGAGTTTGATTTTTTTTTTTTTAAGGTCAGGAGATTTCTCTATTTTTACCATCTACATAAGTATATAAGTGACCTTTGTTCTGTGACCTTTGTTACCTACTGATCACACCACACTCATGGTTTCTAACTGCTAGTGTAATCTGAGGAGGACTGAAACATCAACTGGAAGTTCCAATGTATTAGAAGATCAAACAAACTTATTTAAAATGATTAATTTCTTAATGATAGCTAATACAACTTCTTGGGTGAATAGATCAATAACTGGTGATCTGATTTCATTGAACATTCAGAATGAACCCCACATGGACAGAAACTAAGGTAAAAAGATAAACTTTTCACTACTGAGTTATTTTTTGAATATTCAGATTGTAGCTATGCAAACATTAACAATGCAGTGGCAAGACTTTCATATCTGTGCTGGACCTGGCTTGGATAATGATCATCATATGGTGATGAGTTTTGTATCTGTGACAAAAAAAATGCTGATAACACAATGTTTTCAATATTAGCATACTAGTAGGAGAGATAATTACTTGGCTAGAGTAAGAATCATTAAAAAAATATTGATAAGAACACTTATGAAGGAATGAAGAAGTTGTAGTGTAGACACCAAGCTTCAGATACATTAAGGTTTCCTGATATGTTTATTCTCTCAAACACAGAACTTCAGAGGGGCCTAACCTGTCCTGTGTTTCCATAACTCCTCACTTCAAAGAAGTGGAAGATAGGTGGGGATATTTTCCAAACCTCATAGAAAAGTGGCAGAAACCTTCTAGGTGTTAAGGGCCGATGCTGCATTCATATATATACAGAGAGTTAGACCTCAATATGCATATGTGTTTAAATGTAATAAATATTTATCTCTATAATATAATAAAATATATGTGTATAACTATAAATGTCTATGAGCTAAAAATATAATCATAATAAATACATAACTTCAGAAAATATAACTGCTAGTTTAAACAACTTTTTTTTCCCATTAAACAGAGTAAATTAATAGAAAGTAATGCCATATTTGACCAGTAATGTTTTCTAATTCTGTTCAAAAGTGTTTTTCAAAGTGACGTTTTTCAATAAAGATCTTTTTCTCCCATGTCTGTGAGCTCCATTAAAAAAAATACCTTTTTCTTTTTAACTACTCCTAATCAGTGAATAATGTGATGAGAATAAGTCAAAATTTGGAATGCACTCTCCTAAGCCACTCTTCTTTTTGCTGGTTTTTCTTTTTGTCTGCTTCAGAACACTGTGACTTCAATATGGGAAAAGCTATGAAATGTACTATTTTGAGCATTAGAAGCAGAGGAAAAAAGTTGAACTTAGTTCCAGCCTAGCTGTGGACCACAGTATTGTCTAAAATCTGAAAACTTACAGTTATTTGAAACTGAGAGCAAAACTCATCTGTCTTATATGCTGAACCCTGTTTTCTAGGTCTACTCTTAGCCCATATGGTTTGACCAAGTCAACCTCGGACACTTCTTTGCCTCCAGACATTTTCTCTGCCATTTGAATTACACGAAGATTGGTGTTTTTTTCCTTCACTAAAATTGCTGAATAAGTAGCTGTTTCAGAGACACTAAGTGAGGATTACTACAGATATATGGATTATAGACAGCCTTAAATTTTTAATAGCAAAATAAAATTTTTTCATAGTTAGAAGACTAAAATTTCATTCAGAATATTCTGTACTGCTTGAAGTCTGTTAGAAAATGCTGAGTATTAGTTGTTTTCAGCAACTTCCTTAGAAGGTTGTTTATTTCCCTTTGGAAATAAAAACTGGAGTCATTGAAAATCTAAAGGAAAAAATAACTACTTCAGGACTATTTCATGTCAGTGGCTGATAATGGTGATAGCCTCGGGAGTATTTTCCAGCCTGCTCCATTTAATGTGGACTGAAAATTCCATCTTATAAATCCTCCAACTTTTCAAAACTTAATAATACATTTTCAGAGCACTTTTTCCATTCCATGTCCCATTTAATGACAAGTTCAATATAATGAAATATCATGATATAAAACAAAAGAGAAGTGGATTCCAAATCGAAAGACTAAATAAAATCATGGAACTTAGTAAAGTCACTTTTTTTTTACAATGAAACAATATGGGTTTTAGGATTGCCAGATGTAGGCAAAAGTTCTGCTTTTCTTTCCTTCTACTGTTTTATTATAATTAAATTCCAAATACATTATATTTGGTATTGAAATACCATGGTTCATATTGAAAAATATATGGTTACATTAAGTACCTCTTGAGTACTCTGAATTCAGGTAAAAATTATGTTATCTTAAGATGACTTCCAATTCAATTTAGAATAAGGTAATTTCCAGTTTGTAAAGTTCAGTTTAACAGAAGTTTGCTCTTCCTTGCACAATTCCTTCCTCAGTATTCTTTTCTTCTGGCTATATGAGGTAAAAGAGTGTTGGCCTCCTAGAAAGAGGTGAAAAATTGACCACAGTTGATTTCTATGATGCTTAGGAAAAACCAGGTGCCTTTCTTTTATCTTCAGTTCTCTGTTTTCAAAGCTGAATGATCACAGCCAATTTTGTCAGTCTTAAAGCAGAAGCCATTTCCTACACTTGATATTTCTCACAACCTTTTTTCTAATTTCTGCCAGTTCTACTGCACCCTTTCTGCAATGTCAACCTGAACTGGGAACAAACACTGGCATTGCATGGGCTGATGCAATGGGAGAATGAAGTTTCCCTTTTGAACCTATGTCTTTCCTCTTAATTCCTGTGTTTTTTCTGTATCTGTTGGGACATATGGACAAAAAATGGCCAACAGACCACATCATTTCAACATTTCATGTTTGAGTAGCTGTGGTCAGCTCACCATTCCTCTGTGGCACATATAGTAATTTTGCTGCCTGGCTACTGCATAAAATTGGCACATCCCAACAAGTACTCATTTATCTTCATCAGTATTTGCAAAAAACCTTTAGACTTTAGGTTTCAATTTTCATGACCTGTGTGACAGATTCACATTCTTTTAGTGGAACTGACTTCACTGTTACCTTATTGGAAAAGTATAATATTGCTATAGGTCATTACAGATTTATAAGTCTGCTTATTACCTACGCTATATCTAGAGCTATATCATTACCCAATGTAATGTCTGTTTGCTCCATTTGTTGTCTCTGAGTTGAGGAAATAGTAATACAGAAAATTTTTGGTAGATCCTTACTTAAATGTTCACATGAAACATATTTAGAATAGCTAAATTACAAATTAAGGCTGCAAAGGAAAAATCATCAGTCAGAAGAAGAAGACACTAAGTTTTGAATGTCATAAAAACTGCAGAACAAAAGCTTCTTAGGGACAGAAAGGTTCTTGAAAGAAAAAGAAATGCCTTTTTTTTTTTT
>VWYE01006290.1:399844-419663 GCA_013398995.1 Alaudala cheleensis
AGTACCTCTTGAGTACTCTGAATTCAGGTAAAAATTATGTTATCTTAAGATGACTTCCAATTCAATTTAGAATAAGGTAATTTCCAGTTTGTAAAGTTCAGTTTAACAGAAGTTTGCTCTTCCTTGCACAATTCCTTCCTCAGTATTCTTTTCTTTTCAGGCTATGAGGTAAAAGAGTGTTGGCCTCCTAGAAAAAGGTGAAAAATTGACCACAGTTGATTTCTATGATGCTTAGGAAAAACCAGGTGCCTTTCTTTTATCTTCAGTTCTCTGTTTTCAAAGCTGAATGATCACAGCCAATTTTGTCAGTCTTAAAGCAGAAGCCATTTCCTACACTTGATATTTCTCACAACCTTTTTTCTAATTTCTGCCAGTTCTACTGCACCCTTTCTGCAATGTCAACCTGAACTGGGAACAAACACTGGCATTGCATGGGCTGATGCAATAGGAGAATGAAGTTTCCCTTTTGAACTTATGTGTTTCCTCTTAATTACTGTGTTTTTCTGGATCTGTTGGGACATTTGGACAAAAAATGGCCAACAGACCACATCATTTCAACATTTCATGTTTGAGTAGCTGTGGTCAGCTCACCATTCCTCTGTGGCACATATAGTAATTTTGCTGCCTGGCTACTGCATAAAATTGGCACATCCCAACAGCTGAGCAAGCACTCATTTATCTTCATCAGTATTTGCAAAAAAACTTTAGACTTTAGGTTTCAATTTTCATGACCTATGTGACAGATTCACATTCTTTTAGTGGAACTGACTTCACTCTTACCTTATTGGAAAAGTACAATATTCCTATAAGTCATTACAGATTTATAAGTCTGCTTATTACCTACGCTATATCTAGAGCACCCAATGTAATGTCTGCTTGCTCCATTTGTTATGTCTCTGAGTTGAGGAAATAGTCATACAGAAAATTTTTGGTAGATCCTTACTTAAATGTTCACATGAAACATATTTAGAATAGCTAAATTACAAATTAAGGCTGCAAAGGAAAAATCATCAGTCAGAAGAAGAAGACACTAAGTTTTGAATGTCATAAAAACTGCAGAACAAAAGCTTCTTAGGGACAGAAAGGTTCTTGAAAGAAAAAGAAATGCCTTTTTTTTTTGGTTCAATTAACATTTATTTATTCTCTTCAAAATGGAACATTTCCTTTTTGTACATCTGTAATGCAGTCTGAGGAAAAAGAGAGCTTAAGATACAAAATTGCTAATAAAGATGCTGAAAGCCCAGCTTGGTAAGATACACTTACAGCAGAATAGAACTCCACAATTCAGATCTCCCATCTGTTTATTTAGAGAGAGCGAGCTTCAGTCACATTATAGACATGTGACTGAATCTCACAGAAATCTTCAGGCTGTCATGAACATTTTCTAGAATGGATTCTTTGTGTTGGACCAAAACCTTACTTTTAGACTGGGAACCTTAAGCTATTTGAGAATATAATATAGTTTTAATTTTAAATATTGATATATTAATTCAAAGAACTAAATCTAGATATAAAGAGATATGACAAAAATTCTATTCCAGTGAACCATGCTTTTTGTGAAATATTCCTTACTCCTGACAAAACTTTGTATTTGTTTAGCTCTGCAATTCTGGCTTTTTTGTTAAAGTTCTGAAAACTTCCAGGTTTCAAACCTGTACAGTGTACCTTCTCATTGTCCTTGAAATTCTGTCTGGAATCCAATTTACTGGGATTGTTTTATTTCCACCCAGAAAAAAAAAAACAGAGTGTGTTTTCCTATTAGGGCTTTTTTAAGTAGTTTATCCAGTGTTTTTGAAAACATTCTCATTGCAGACACAATTTTCCTCAACACAAAACATCAAAATAGCACATAAAAGTCCTCTGTGGTTACCCAAAGCTAGAGAAATAAGCCTGAGCAAGGTTACTGAGTGTTTGTCTCATCAATATTTTATCCCTTTGCCATTGTTATAATTTCCACAGTTACACTCCAAGCATCAAAAACAAGCATTTATCTGCTTTAATCTAGGAAAGGAAAATGAAGTGATGATTTCAGCATCATTGCTGCAGACACTGTTACATATGCTTAACTTTATAATATAGCATGTAAGCAGTTTACACTAAGGACATATAAATACTTACATAGTGTACCTAATGAGCATTTGTTTTCTAAAACTACATTTTCAAAGCAAAGAGAGTTTCCATAGAGAACGATCTCAATTATTATTCTAAAAGAGCCCCAAAAGGTAACAATTTACAATAAGAATCTCAAATCTTCCTCCTACTTTAAGCATATAATTTGTAATGAAGCAAAATATTTCTAAGAATTTGCTTTATGAGCATTGTAGGATAAAATTATATACAGAGGGGAAAAGAAGAATCTGCAAAGGAAAGGATCAAGATGCTTGGGACAGTAAAACATTTTGGAAAATAGAGGGATAAGGAGATAGAAAGGCATAGTCCTATAAAAATGACAAATTTTAGAAAAGTAGCCCTACCTCAAAAAAGTATTGTTTATAGACTGAAAGACTGCATCTGTTATCTGTGTTTGCAGAGCAAAGAAAGAAGATAAAATAATATAAAAATCTAGAAAAATTATCAGTTTTCTGCCTAATTTTAAAAATTGCTAAAAAGACAATATTTTTTAATTGAAAAAGAATTTTACTCATTTAAGCTATATCTTTTCTTGTCAACTTTTGGATTTTCAGTCCCATTATGTACAGTTTTTTACCTGAAAAATTATAGATGTCACAGAAGGAGTTTCCAAAAGCTCCATAGATTATGACATCTATTTGAAAACTTTCCTTTCACGTTTTTATTTTGCATTCAACTATGTCAAAGGTAAGTGTATTCTTAGCACATAATTTTTTATTCTTATAGTTATGTTTCATTATTTTTTTTTTAATAAAAATGTTATTTCATTCCAATAAGTTTTTTACTCGAATGGAAAAATAAACCTATTTGGAGAGTCATCTCCTAAAAGTCTGACAAGCACTTTTAAAAACAAAATGTTTTTTTTCTTTCAGTGAATAAAGAGATTGAAGATATACTTTCCCAGTTTCCCAGATAACATTCACAGGCTTTTTTATTGTTTAATATATATCATTAAATCATTTCTAGTGGAAATGACGAATGGCACTCTCACCAGTCACCTTCTATACTCCATGATCTATTTTCCAGACCACAGGTCTCTTTTCTCAGCTCTCAGCTTTTACCGAGAACTTAAAAATACAAGCAAAATGCTAATTTGTCAAGAAATGTCTGAAGTCTGATTGAGTATCAGATTTCTCAGACTATCTCATACAGACGGAGATTTTATTTTTCAAATGCAGCTGTGCCTCCCTTAACTAATGCAAACTGTTGGAGCTAAATGTTTTTGATTCCAATATCCACAGTATTCTGGTGATATTAGCTTGTATACGTTCTTAAGGTACTGTAAGATTCATGACTTGGCTTTTCACTATACATAATTTTCTGTGGTACTAACACTTCAGAATTGCAGATTTTCTCTGAATAAATTGTCAGGTTTTTATTTCAAAATACATCAAAGATATTTTTAAATTAAAAACTAAAGCAAGAAGTGTCAGTTCCCAAAGGTAGCTCCCTGAACAGACAAATTAGTTTTTAAGTTTGTGATTTTAAATAAAAAATTCTCATTAAATGCTCTGTCACTGACTTGACAACTTAATGGAAAACAGACTAACAAAGAAGCACGTATGTGAGCTACTAGAAAATAAAGTAGTTGCATTTCTAAGTGTCTCTTTCAAACAACAAAAGTGTCTTAAATGCAATCAAGTCCTGCATCTTGCTCTGCATTTCCCAGATGAATATGTCTATTTGGCCTTTGACTTAAATCGATCAGGGTAACTCTCTTCACAGAGACTTGAAGTGCAACTTTTTTTTGGCTTTTCATTTAGCAGAGTATCAGAGAGCCATGGGAGATTGTAATAATACTTTTGTTATTTTTTACCCTATAAATGTGGGTTTTGGTCCAACACCATCACTTGTACATTATTATAATTTATTAAAGCAGATCTGAATTAATCTAATAGTAGCATTATTTTATTCTTGCTCAGCCAACTAAAGAATCCTGTAGCTAATACTTTGTCTCAAACTAGAGGAAATCGGAGTATATTTTATTTGTTTCTTCCCTTCTTCCAGAGCAAATTTCAATTGCTATCCAATGCTTCAAACCTGATTATTTCCTCTGCTGCTATCTCACAACAATTTTTGTGTCTTTATGCTACTAAAATAACTGGGACTATGTAAAACTCTACTGCAGTCAGTAGAGTCTGCCAGTGTAACCATAACACAGTGACAAGTCATGGCACCTCCTGCCATGTCTCAACAAGTAGTCAGTGTTACAGGAAATCTGGATGGGCTGCTCAGTGCTCTTGTAACTTTTTTTAGGTGTTTTCATCCATCTTTATTCTAAAACACTTAGAAAAGCAACGATAAGACTTTGTTGACCATCTTTCAGCTTCCGGTTCAGGAGTTCTGCCCAAACCTGTTTTATTTTATGGTATTCTAAACAGGAATGGAACATGATGTAAAGAGACATCTCAGTGATTCTAAATGAATGATGGTGTAGGGATGGGGCTGGTTTGGGCTTTTCGGGTTTTTTTGCAGAAGGTTTATGTAAATATGTTCATAACCATGTGAAGAAATGGGAATGAAAAGAGTGGTATCTAAGCTTGATGGTAGCAGTAGAATCACAGTTAATATCCTCTTCCAAAATCACTGTATATCTAGTTCAAAAAGAGGAGACCTCTAGATTTTTCATGTGGCATATTTTTTTTGATAACATTGTAACTACAGAGATATCAGTCTGATACCTATTTTCAACTGAAATTCCTTGCAACAAGAAATTGAAACTTCAGAAGACTTGAAATTCATCCAATGAGCTAAAATTCATTTTACACTCTTTAAAAAATTTATTAGTCAATTAGAACAGCATAAGAAGATAAAAAATTACAAATCACATACTATTACTGAATCAGTTTTGGTTTAAGAGCCCTAAACTACTTTGAAGGACATACACATTAATGTAGTTTGGCCTCTTCTTTTGTTCATGTAATGAATTGACTCAATTCATATAATCAATACTATAAAACTCTGCCTTATATTAATATATGGTATATAATGCCTCACTGTCTTTTGAAAGGGAATTAGGAATATCTAATCATCTAAAGGTAATCAACTTCTTTTGAACATTTGTGTATTTAAAATAGTAAATAATGTTAAGATTCTGTCTTGCCTCTGTCTTTCATAACATAAAATTTCAGCTCTGACATATGAACTTGTGGACAGTCTTGACTTCACATGCAAACTCTGGTTTAGAGGGGTAGTCATGCAGGCAGTCTTCACATATTTCCAGGTCTACTTAATGAATCAAAAAAAAAGCCTCTTCTGATAATTGTCAATTAAACTATACAGAATTTATACATAAATAAATGCTTTCCATTTTTTTAACCAAATTTAGCTCCAGGGCCAAGCGAAATATTCATTTTCTTATATTGATAGAAATAGACTGTTCTTTTGTGTCATTTAAACTGGAATGTGAACTCAAGCCCTGAATCTGGCAAAGTAAACAAATCTGAAATCTACTTTTGCAACATTTCTAAATACTGTGCTAACCCACTTAGCACAAACCAAGCCAGTGCAGATCACAATGAGCTGCACACTGTAATGAATGGATTTTCTATGCCTGGCAATTTCCTTATTGAGTGGTTTTACTCAGGAGGCAAATCCATTAGGTACCAAAATAAAAATATTTTCTCCTGATACTGACATGGTGTCTCTATGGAGACAGCAAGCAGCAGTTTTGTCTTCTTCATACGTTTTGAAAGACCAAGAGAGAAACTAAAACGTAATTAGACAATGTGCATAAACATGGGTTTTTATGCCTTTTAATCATATCATTCCATATCATAAGACAAAACATCTTTTGCTTTTAAATCAAATACTAAAATATGTAGCATAGCTAATTTAACTGAAGAGAGAGGTCAGATCAGAAAAATGTAGTTTTAGGCTTTCACCTGGAAGGACTGAACAATAATAGGAAAAGTCAGATTTTTACTTGTATGATAGACATGACTGGAAAAAATTTTTAAGCACATTGTTAATTTAATGACACTCTGAACATTGTTTCTAATAGTAACATGTAATTAGTAGACTTGTGAATGTTTGGAGAAAAAAAATTAAATTGAAGATCCATATTTTTTTTTCTTGAAGGGCAGGAGGCTTTTTTCAAGTAAATAAATAAATGTCAAAATATAAATCTTGATGCCTGATGTCAACTATTTTTATTGTAAGTTCCTATCACTACCATATGTTCTGATGTTAAGCATAAATAAATGTCATGAGCTAAGTGCTCATATTCTCTTTTAAGTGTGACAAACTTCCATTCAAAGCTTTTGTTTATAGAAGATAAAAACATGGAAGAAGTTCTCTGTTTAATTTCAGCCTGTCATTTTATTGACTTTTTTTTACAGGCAATTGCTATATTTTTAATACTCAAACTTTCCATAAATGGATTAATTTCTACAATTTCTTCTTGTAAAGACATTTTCTCAGCTTTTTCTCCTTAATTTCTTAAACTTTTACTCCTTAAGCATTAGACTGTTGGACTTTACAAGGTGGAACAATCTCGTTTTATTGTATCAAATGATTTTTTTTTCCTAAAAAACTTCAAGCAATTTTTAAGTTTTCTCTCAAAGTGATATGGGAAAAATACTGTGAGAAAAAAAATTTCTGTACACCGTTGAATATCAAAGCAAAAAAACCCAAAAAACAGCCTGTCCAATAAAATGGTGCAGTAATTGATTGTGCACAATAAGTTCAAATTAAGCACAGTAAGTCCAATAACAGATATCTACTGACTGTCAGAGAGGAAGATCAACCTGGAAAAATAATCAGCTAAATGAAAAGTAACAATCACAGGTATCAATTTACCTGATTGATATCTTGAAACTTATCCTTTAATTCACGTTAAATATCTGACTTTTATGTTACACAGCCTTTCAGGCAGGAAAACCAAAACTGTCTTCACATTTTAGAAAAAATAAACATTAGACCTGAAAATGTTATAAAGAGATCAGAGCTCTTTAACAAAGGTTCACTTCAGAAGTTGATCAAATAACTTTAGGAGCATAGAGGTTACCTTGCCACTGCACTTTCAAATCTATTAATGTCATCGACAATTGTCAAGATGTAACACTTGTCTTTTTGCCCTTTTTGTCAGGTTAGAGTGGTAACAGACCTCTTGATTAAGTGCTTTTTGAGCTTACAAATTCACAGCAGAAAAATGATTGAAATTAAACCCACTAGTGTAAAACACATGAGGTGCACAAACTTTGTAGAATGAGATACACAGAGAAGAGAACAGGAAATTGGCTAAATTTAGTGGGGAAAAAAATCGGTTCTATTTTCTTTGTAATAAAGCACAAAGGGGCGTTAGCTAAGACTGTGTCATGAAACTGAGACTCCCTCTGTGTTCATGTACAGACATATGCTAAAATTTGGTTCTTTGAAAAAGTATTCTGGCTGTTAAAGATAATTAATTTATATCAAAAAATATGTATCAGAGTAGAAACATGGGGAAATAGTGTGTATTTTTCCAGCTGTGTATAAAAAAGGACAGACTGAGTGCATTGTCTGGGGTCCATTAAGATCTGACTGCATACCTATCTTTTTAGTTCAGATTTTGTTCCCATTATACAGGAATGTCCCTTGATATGACAGTGACTTCTGTTGCTGCAGAGGTTACACTTTTTTTCCTTCCACAAAGAAGGAAAAGGTAGAGTTGTGGAAGTAAAAAAAGACTTTTTGATGTTCGTGGTCTTGTGAGGGTCCTTTGGTTCTCAAGGCCAATTGGGTGCATCAGTCTTGTCACACATTCAGTGAGGCAATTTGTCATTCATAGAAGAGATTCTATCTTCCATCCTTTTCTCAGATCACATTCTTAAGTATATTTCCTTGACAAAAATATACTTGACAGAGAACACACTGCCAGAAAATGTGGACAGGTACTATAACAATCCACTGTTGCTAAAAGAGGTGTTTCGCTCAGCCTTTCTCCACCAACAGCTACCTTCTGCCAGTTTCCTTCATTTCTTAGACCTTTTCATGGCTGCTTTAAATACTGTTATGTAGAGGCAAATTTTCTGACTGTTTCCTATCAAGATAATGTCAAAGGAGCTTACAGAAGGGCCAGAAATGTGTAGCATATGGTTCAAGATCAGGAGGAAGATGAAGAAATTGAGGTAGATTTCCTCACTACAACAACTCTGAGTTATTAATCCACCTCTACTTACTATAAAAAAACCAATCCTGGTCATGCTGCAGTAATAGCAATCTGAGTTGTGTATAATGTCCCACTCATTCTAGCATGCTTGAAAGCTTCTATAGCTGAAGTAACACTTATCTTTGTGATGAAAGTCCCAAAGGTGCAACAGATAAATAGCTTAGTACCAATAAGAAAGATCATAGGTGAGAATGGATTGCCCTTCAAACCTTTTGTCAACTAATACAGATAATAAAGCACAACAGAAGTCAATGTATTAATAGCTATTAATAAAAAAGGACGAGGTTAACAAGAAAGAATTAAATTTGTTTATGAGCAGGATACTGTAAGCTTAAACACTAGCTGTTTCAGAGCATGGATGCAATTATGACTCTGGATAGAGGCAGTACGGAACATGGAATTGGGCAGAATGACTGAGTAGAAAGAAGATGATACAACATCTGCCAAAAAACAAACCCAGAATATACTGCCCACAGTTTTAGCTACTATAAACTGAGTAGTTACATTCTATTGAGGAGAAAGTCCTGCATAAGTAACAAGTGAACCAAAAGAAATGAAACATATAGCAGCCCCATTTTCTGTTTCTGCCAAGGGAAAAAGGAAAGACACAATAAAACTGATTTTTATACTTATGGTGCCTCAGTTGGTCATAGCTAAATTGTAGAGAACTATAAAAGGGGTCAGTGAGACCAGTTGGGAAAACTGCACAAGTAAGACCATGCTTGTCCATTGCCTTATACAATATCTGATACCTAAGTAACTATCTAGGCTGGTATGATTGAAAGCCTTTCATGAGAACGGGGACTAAAGAATCATTGCATGAGTCAAACTTCTCACACATGCACAGAGGAAAGTCTTGTAAGTTTGAACTTGCTACCCAGAGCAGACGGCTGTTTTGCTACCATAACTGTGAAATTTTCCTTGCTGGAGAAATAGCTGTCACACCAGAATATTTAGTCCTGTGTTTACATGAGAGCTGTACTGGTCTTTCATCCTGATTTTTTTTCTAGATTTTTTGGTATTTGCCTAATATATTTGTTTCAGGTAAATTTTAAACTCATAGAATATATCCGTTTGTAAGACATCCATATGAATCATTGAGGCCACCTTCCTGTTCCTTGTAAAATGGCCTAAAATTAAAAAAAAGCCGTGAACATTGGGAATAAAATTATCTAGATATTGGAACTCTGGTAAGCTTGGTGCAATGACCCCTTCTCTGAAGATCCTGCTCCAGTGACTGATCACCCTCTCAATGAAGAATTCTTTTCTAATATCAAGCCTCAACTTCTCATGATACAGCTTCACTTCATTTCTTTGTGACCTATCACTAGTCATTGAAGACTGGAGATCAGCACCTTCCCCTCTGCTCTTCCCTTGAGGAAGCTGTAGACTGTGATGAGATTGCTCTCAGCCTTCTCCAAGCTGAATGAACCAAGTGATCCCAATCACCTCCTTCAAGAACTCATTAAACATCCCTGCTTTGTCTTTGTCCCCATTTTCAGATGGACTAACCTCATTAAGTACTAAATCAGTGTTACCTTTAACCTTCCTTTTTCTGTTAAAATATGCCAAAAAGCCTTTTTTTTGGCCTTCACAGTACTATCCAGGTTGAACTCTACTCAAGCTATGGCCTCGTGGACTTTCTTCCTGCAGTGGCAAACAGCATCTTTGTATCTATGTCAGCTGTCCTGCTTCCAATGTCCATAGACTTTCCTTTTCAACCTAAGTTTTAGTCTGGTTTAAGAAAGTTTACAGCAGCCTGAACCTCTTTAAAACAAGTAGAAGGTAGTGTGCTATTGAAAGATGGGAGTGGACATCTAAGTTTGCAAGGGGAGATATGCAAGCAGAGGAAAATCTCTATGCACTGGATTAAAGTATCATGAAGTCATATTCTGCCATGTTCCCTCATGATGTTTTTTCTTTGTTTCATGAGTGATCTCATTAGAATAATTTAATCTTCACGCATAACAACTCACTGACTGCTAGGGATAAACATAATGAAATCTAATCCTCGGGGAATGAGTGGCATAAACTGGCACTGTCTGTGGAATGCTAAAACCATCTAGGTTAATAGAAAATGAATCATGTCAGTGTAGTATTCACTTAAGACAGATATTTATTATTTTAATAAGACAATAAAATTAATTAAACTAGACTTGTTCTTCAAATTTTACTGTAAGCATATTGTCTTATTTAACAATTCACCCCTCTCTTTGGACTATGTTTTCTTCCTCTCCTCTTCATCCAGGCCAGAAATAGGAAACATCTCACATAATTTTCCAAGCTCATGTGGGGCTTTCCAACCCATCTAAAAGAAGTCAAACCAGCAGAAAATGCTTATGATATATGCAGTGATACTCTCTTCTGTCTCAATTTTCCTTGTGGTTTAAAATAGTAAGATTGATAGTCGAACTTCATCATATATAAGAAAAAATTATAGTGCCCAGGGAAGTTCCAAATGACAATATTCCATTTTCTGAGGCCAGAAAAATTAGAATGGAATTTTTCAAGTGTCCCCTTAGAACTAAGAGAAGAGAGATGCCTGATCTTATTCCAATATGACTATATATTCTTTTCAAGGACAATATCTATGGTGTATGTAGGGGTTTTTTATGAATTTGAGATAGGTCTGGAAGAAGCTTTGCCTAGAAACAGTTGCCATAAAAAAGAAATACATTCATTAAGCACATCTTTTTTTTTTTCCTTTTCTCAGATAGGATCATTTATTTACCACTTTTTATTCCCTCCCCTTCCCCCAACAATGGCACACATTCTGTGACCCTCAGAATTCAAGCATGCAGCCCAGAGCACATATCACATTGTGAAGGAAACTCATACTCTTCTGATAAGCTCTCTGACCTATACAGCTCATACAAGGGCCCATTGTGTCTTTCTTTTGATATAGTAGGTAATGTATAAGGTATATCAAAAACATGTGGTGTATTTTAGTGCTTCTATTGTTTGATTGGATATGTCATGGACTTTTTTGTTATCGGTTAATAGCCTCAATTTGCCTTGAGACAGGGTGAAGTAAAATGCAATGAAATATTTGTTTATAACATCCTAAGTAGCCTTTGCACCTACTGGTATTTACAACAGATGTTGCTAAAGGCAAAAGTATTGCTCTACTTTTTAGAAGGTGTTAATGTATTTTTTCTAGAGTAAGGATCATCCCTGTATATGAACAGCTGATAGACATCTGGTCTCACTGAAGGTATAACTCCCTTATTTATAACTCAATAGGGTGTTACAGTTCAAAATATGGTCTTACATTTTTCAACCAATGTATAACAAATGCACAGAATCTCCTAAAAAAAGACGAATAGACATACCTATTTTCTGGTATTTGACTGTCACCAGACACAATACTCATTAGTTGATTTCAGATACTGATCCACAACTTCTTTCTCATTTATGCCCTAATATAAATAAACTTCCTCTCTACCCAAATGTTGTAATGCAGCTTTAAACCAAACACGTATTTTCCACATAAGGAAAAGGATTTCAGTGTTACCATGAGACTTAAAAGGAAAAGCCCTAGAAAATTCTCCACACTCTAGGCAGCCATTGGCTTTATGCCAGGACAGAGGCATGGATAGGTCTCTTTACCTGTCTTTCAGCAATGTAGCCATTCTTCATTGGGCAGTTTGCCAAGGACACCTCCCCGACCATTAGGTACTTAAAAGACTGCACAGAGCCTCTCGTGGCTTTTTTGGGGCGCTTTATATAGTTCTATGGTCTCCCTACAGTTGTGTACGGCTTATTTTTATTTGCTTCATACTGTTTGTTATTTTCTCTTTTTATTAAAACCTTTCCTGTTACAAGGCACGCCTGGAGAAGTGGTCTCACTCTTATTAAGCCAATCTGAGAAGCTGCGGGCTCACCCCTCAGAGAGACTTGATACATCTCCAAGTGGCTCACTCCACTCTGGCCACGTGCAAGAAGGTATCACCCAAGATACTTGATTTGTTTAATAATGTACTGCTAGTTTTATTATTCACTTCCTTCAATATTTTACTTCAAATGTGTAAATAGGAAATGGTGTAACAATTTATAGTGAAAAAAAACTCTTAATGATAACTGCAATTTAACAATGGACTTGATAATCTTAAAGGTCCTTTCCAACTTAAACATTTCTGTGATTCTATGATTCCAGTTGAAAACATAAAACCCTAGTGGTTAGAGTTAAATTCTTCAATAACTTTTGAAAATATGCAAGTTTTTTGGCTTTGGCTTGTATGGACCACGGCTCCTAGAGAGAAAACTAGTCCATATTTCACAGCACATTTTTAGTGTGCCTGTTGATGAGCAATTTCCAGTCATGCTGTTGCTGCTCAACTCATTTCATTTTCTGTGGTGTCTCCCAGTATGACAACTTACTGTAACTCTCAGTGAGATTGATTCTGAGAAAGAGAGAGATGGTTGGCTTCCAGTTGCTGAAGTTATTTTCTTCTTCTACCTTTCCCAGCCAACTGTTCTGTTAGCAGAATTCTCTCTCAGAAGGCAGCTGCCAGTGCTGTTGCTGTTGCTGGTTTTTTGCTCTCATTGAGCCACTGCCAATAAATTTCATGGTGCTTCCTGTTTGGATATTTTTGCCTTTCCATTGCCACTGCACAGCAAAATAGCTAAAAGCTGACCTTTCTTTTCTACAGAGATTGTAGTATTTTTTTACAGAGACTGAAGTATCCCAGACTTGTGTACAGAAATGGCAGAAACTCGACACGAGTTTCCTGTTGTTCCCTCTTTTTTTACTCCATACAGTTTGTAGTCTTTGTTGATTCTGGATTTAATGTAGCAAGCACCTCTGTGTGCCACTTCATCACCAAGCACACAGACTTGCGCATTTCTCGTGTCTCTTTTAAAGAAACAGCACTTCCTTCTCTCGAAGTCTTAATTTTGGAATTAACATGGAAGAATTAGTAAAGTTTTCAGTAGAAAGAAAATTAGAATAAGTGGCGTGACAATGGGCTGGTATATATATATTGTGATGAAGAGCTTTTAAGTGGTATTCTAGTCCTGTGTTGAGCTCTACCAATTTCTCCAATCTGCACAAAGGAAAATCTCAGTCCTTTTTCAAGTTCCTGGTATACTGGCTTTCTCAGTTGCATTTATTTTTACCTAATTAAGATTGTTTTGTGGTTTTTTTCTGCAAAATGGAAAGAATTTTCAATGCATGTCTGCTGTCATATTTTTTATAAATATGGGTTGCCATTTTCTGGTAATTATAATAATAAACCTGCTCCTTAACTGGAAGATAAAAAACCCCAAAAAACTAACTGAATGAAAAAATCCAATAAAAGTTTAGATAACTTTTAATTTTTTTCAGTTGAGAAGCTTACACTATCTAAATTTTGAAAAGTAGAAATTCACAGGTTTTGTTATGTTCAAGGATACAACATCTACTGAGATTTGAAATGTTAAGACCTTTTCGGAAGTCTGAGTTGAACCAAGATTCTTTTCCTTACAAAGTCAAAAGTGATTTTTTTTTCTCCTGAAACTTAGCTGTATTTTATAGAATCTAGTGTAAAACAAGTAATGTGGTGATAATATAAATACAGCTGGTTATTCATTGTACTTTTTGTGTTTCATATTTAAAAATATGAAAGAGTTGCTATTTTTTTCAGAAGATTTGTCTGTTTCTCTTTTAATGAGAATATTGATTCAATGATTCAAGTTGTCTCATGCAGATGAAAATGTGTTTCATTTACAGCTCTGACTTGAGTCACTCAAATGTTGATGAAATGTTGATGGAAATAATTCTAAAGTATTTTTTGGGTGTTATTTGGACTTATTTTTTACAGGACACTAGTATATTTGCATCATTAAAAATAATTTGTGGTCAGTTGTTCATATAGACATTTTCTAGACAATCCCTTTCTCCTGATCACTAAGGCTTTAGATTCAATGTCACTCATTTCTTATTCTGAGCTCCAGGATTTTTACTCTACTTTATGTTTAGCAAATCAATATCCTTCTATTAGGAACGCTGACCAAATATTCTATAACAACTTCCCAGTATTTCTGGAACACCATTACAGTGAATTAAAAGACTTTCAAGGATTGTTCTAAAATCTTGTGTCTCTCTTAGCTAAATTCTCCAGTCCAGTATTTGCTTACACAAACCTGATGTTTTCAGACATTCCAGGAAAGCTTTTTGGCAATTATTTTATTGAATAATTCTGAAAAATAGCTTTGCCAGGGTAAGAGTGAGGGTCACCTGTTTTCCTCTGAGAATTCCTGCACTCCTAAGCATATGGCACTGTCAAACTCACTTCTTTTAGCTCCAGAGGATGCCAAAACTGATATTATTGTGTCACTGTCAGTGCCATTTCCTTAAGTACTTGCAACTGTGCTGCTCAACACAGGATTTTCTGCAATCTCCTGATGAAACCTATCAAAGATATGCAAAGGAAAAGCATTTAACCAGAGTGGCTATGCACTAATTAGGAGCTTGATATAAAGAGTTTTGTAAATTTTGTGTATTCATTTAAGTGCATTTCTTTTAAGTATCTTGTTTGTATCAATTTTGATAAATGTCCAATATCATACTGTAGACAGGGTCCCTGGCAGCAACCGATTTTTGTTTTTCAGCGTTAGAACTTCAGCCTGAGCCTTCTGACATTTGATATGGAGACGAGATATAAAGGTCTGATGGTCAGTTATGATTGATCAGAATTCCACAGCAGTGGTACAGAAACTCAGAGGTTTTTCCAACTATTATTACGTGTCAGGTGTTGCAATTTATTTTTCCCCTGTGCCGCTATCAGTGGAATTGCCAAGTCATTTGTGATGGAATACATATGAAATGTTGTAAGATACATGCATAATAGATCTTACAGATAAACAAATGTGAATTTGTTTTAAAAGAGGAGGGGCTGGGAAAAGAAAATATTTTATTCTTAATTTTGCAAATAATACACTAATTGTACACTAATATTTATCCTACCTTCCCTTTTCTTCTACTGATGGAAGAATAATTGGTTTTGATCAACAACAGTGCAGATTACTGTTGCGGTGTCACAAGAAGGATACACCTCAAATAACAAGCTAAATATGGTCAAAATATTTTTCCCCAATATTGACAAAATAAAGATATTTTTAGAGGGATATCTAGCTTAAGACTAACTTTTAGATATTTAAGAATTTACAGGACAATATATAGATCATAAATCTCCATTTTATTGCATCTTCTCTGGACATATAATTTTTAAAATAAATCATAAGTTTCTTCATTGAAGAATGTTAGAAAAGTGGACATTCTTTTTCCTAACAACAAGACAGCATTAAACTTCAAGTAAGATCCTGGCAAGAAGCTGTCATGTCAATCTGTGCTGTATGTGAGAGGTGAGGATAGGACTCAATAGGGAAAATTTAGCAATCAATGACAAGTCAAATACAGAACAAAAATAATCTAATTCCTCATGACATATATTCATTTCCTGCCAACTCATATCTGGATTCATCCTGGATCAACTTCATTCATCTCTAACAGAGCTATCAAATTCAGAAATAAAATAAAAATTGCATAAATGATGTGTCCAGTGAAATATGGAGGCTACAGGATTAGTCATTTAGTGACAGCTTTGAAATATATTTTCTGTCGAATACCATATGTTTTTAATGCTTTTAGTTGAACCACATTTATAAATTTTTTCTGGTAAAAATCACTTAAATGTGTGCAAAATATTAATGGAAATCAAAATTTAGGATTAACATTAATATTCAGGTATTCATTGTGAGAAGGACACACTGTAGGAAATTAGTAATTTTCCATACACTCACATAAACAGTAATCACTATAAATGGAACAGTTACATGGCAAGGCTACTTTTGCAGTTACCAGGACAACAAAGCTGAAGTTACAGATTCAGACAATGAACTTAGTTTAATTCACAATGGCAAGATTTTTATTCTTTATAATTGAGGTCATAAGAGTAGAAGCAACAATTGTGACACACTGTGCTGAAGGGTGTGGGATCCATGACCAGTTCTTGCTCAGCTATTGTTGTATTTTTCTGAGGTTGCTCAAATACCAAAACTTACACAAATTGACATAAATGAATGTTTTTATTTGCTATATAAATTCCATAACATGAAATATGATTTATTAAAATCGTTATTTTGAAATTAGATTGAAACTCTCATGCTTAGTCATACTAGGAAACGTTTGTTTAATGTTTAAATTCTGTTACAAACCATGTGCTTTAATTTGAATCTAAATTGCTTTCAGTTCAGCCTATCATCTTCCATAAACTACATCCTGAAGTCATAGATATTTGTTTGTGACTGTTGAGTTTCCAAACATTCACTTTATAAGCTTCCCATATCTAATCCAAAGAAACAGTAAAGTAAATTTAACCCAAACTAAGTCATAAAAAAAATACTTCAATTTTAAATCAGTTTGATAAAAGACTCTTCAAAGTACTGGGTCTCAGTGATATGTTTGGTATTGACAATATATGCATATAATTATCTAAACCTCTCTCAGCAAAGAATATATCTATTTTTACAAGAAATTTTTTGGCTTGTCTTGTGATCTTCCCGATGGAAAAATCGGACCCAAAATACTGGTGTGAGAAGTGCCCTTTCATATTTTTCACTTTGATAATTAAGAGAAGGTATTGTTTGACACTATTGAGTCAAATAGTGAAAATATTGTTTTCATATGGATAAAAGGATATGAGTGCCTGTATGTCCCAAGAAAAAAAATGTCCATCCTTTTTCCAATTGATTCCTAAACTTTGTGTGGATTCAAGGCCTTTATAAATATTACTTCATGGACTTCTCACAATTTTACTGTGGACACATTCAAGTAGATAACTGGGGGCTTGTGGGGGGTGGGATTTTTTAATTCTGTATACATTTCCTCCTTTTAATTTTTTCACTGTAACCAACATTGAACTGTGGTTCACAAAATCTGATACTGGTACTGAATTTTCTGACAAAAGTTTGCCAAACCCTGACGTTTTCTTCCTTCCTCTATTATTTTTCAATTCTTTCCCACTTTGCATGATCCATATAAAATAAGCCAACATCAAAGAAAATAATGAAAATGAAAAGTTCTTTTGACTGCCAGTGGTAACTGCTGAGGCAAAAATTTTTGGTCTACATATTTTCTCATTTTTAAGACCATAGGAACTGCAGGAAATATTGTCTATTGTCACCCCACTTCCTCTTTTTTTCTCTACCCTCTGTCTGCAAGTGGAACTGGTACCATAGCATTGCCTAGATATATATTTTAAGGAATTTTAATGATGGAACATCCCTGCTCTCCATAGTTTTCCCCCTGTTTCTTTGAACAGTATGAAGTTTCACAGTGCTCAGACTGAAGGGTGATTTTTAAAGTGCTCATATAGTACCCAAACATGAAAATTAGCCTGTGTAGTTGTAGCTTTCCACTGTTTCAGTATAACTCACATCCAGTACTAGAAAGTATTTTATCCAATACCAGAAAGTTTTTTTTTCCTCTTTTTTTTTCTCTCTTTTCTTTCAAGACAACAGAACATGATTGTGGACGGATTTATAATTATTTCTTATGAAGATGTGGTGTCTATCATTCCTCCTCTCTTTAAAGTCGTTTTTTAGACAAAAATATCTGAAATCCTTACACAAAACAAAAGTATCTTTTCTTGCACTACCATATTTACCTTTCTTCTTAATTTTCCAGGGTTTTTTTTCCCTAATGTATTTTGGAATAGAATGAGATGGAATGAGAATGTGATATTTGATGGAAAAAACACTTTCTTATTTTTCTTAAGTCAGCAAACCTGAGTGTGACAGTGGTCAAGCTTAACAAGAATAAACTTGGATAAAATTGAGCTCCTTAAAAGTAATCCTTTTTTTTTTTCCAATGTGATAAGCTCTAACTCAGACCCCTAAGTAGAAGGCAGTGAGCAAATAGGAAATGGACAGATAAAGATGCCCTTCTATCTCAGCAAAAAGTTGCTGATGAGGCATGCCTTGTATCTTCTAGCTACTGAATTTGTATGTATATTTATACTTGTGCATCGTTTTATTTCTACAGCATGCTGTCAGCTTTGTCACATGAAAAAGAGGTTATCATACACATTGTTTAGTCCCATACAAAATAGTCTGTCATAGTTACCCTCATGCTGAAGAATTCTGAGAAACTGCAGAAAATATATTTTGATTGTTAAGATTGTTGAAGACAGAAACTATCTTTAAGGGTATATAGATACTATATCTTGGAAGCCTCAGGGTACNTATTTAATCCTGGTAAATAATGAAAAGTGATGTAAACAGTAGACTCTTTTTTTTTTGGCACTCTGGTTAGATAGTTTTTCAGCAGTTCATTAGGAAATATCATGTACTCTATTCCAGAAATGTTTACAATTATGCCAATCTCTTCAGCACAGCTTTAATTTGAAGTGCTTATCTGGTTTTCTCTGAAAATAACCAAGCACTCCTTTTCAAACTGTACCTGTTTTAAATCAAACCCCCTAGCACTTGAAGTTTTATGAAGACATGTTTGAGACACAACATCTTTGACTCTTCACTGCTTGAAAATCAAAAGTACTATTGTCCTGGGCTTAGCTAGGAAAGTTAATTTTCTTCCTAGCAGCTGGTACAATTCTGCGTTTTGGATTTAGGGTGAGAACAATATTGATAACATACTGATGTTTTAGTTGTTGCTGAGCAGTGCTTGCCCTAAGCCAGGAACTTTTCAGTTTCCTTGCTCTGACAGTGGGTAGGTGCAAAAAAAGCTGGAAGAGAACATGACCAGGAAAGCTGACCCAAACTGGCCAAAAGGATATTCCACACCATTGAGTATTATGTCCAATATATAAACTGAGGGAAGGTGGCCAGGAGAGGCCATCCCTTTCTCAGTGACAGTCTGGGCATCAGTCAGCAGGTGGTGAGCAATGGTATTGTGCATCATTCCTCTCTTTTTCTTATCTCCCTTGTCATCATAATCATTATTGATAATTTTTCTATGGTTATTATCATCATCATCATCATCATTATCATTATTATTATTATTCTATTTTTCTTTATTTCCACTGTTAAATTTTTTCTATCTAAACCCACAGGTTTGGATTTTTTTTTGGGATTCTCCCTATTCCACTGGGAGAGGGGAGGAGTGAAGGAGTGAGCTAACAGCTGTGTGGTGATTAGTTGGTAGCTGTGGTTATACCAACACCCCTAGCAGGCAAAGACTGAAAAGTATCTTGCGACTGAGAAATCTTATCCTTTTTGATTAAATAAGCAGTGACACTCTTCAGTCATCCTTGGACTATTGCATTGTAATGAACACTCAGCCCTTTCTGAGTGGTGTAAAAATTACAGTTGAAAAATACTGTTTTGGTATGAACATTTTTAGATACCTCTCCTGGCAGTGGCTGTAAATTTATTGTAAAACTTTCCTTTAAACAGCACAATAAAGCCTTTGATAGACATTTTGTCCCTAGAAATTTTGCTTTCCAAATTCAATTCCAGAAATTCAATATTTGTATTCCTACAAAGGTTCTAATATCAGAGGCACTTATTTTCAAACTTAACAACCTTGAGTTTGGTTAC
>VWYE01006290.1:419677-473515 GCA_013398995.1 Alaudala cheleensis
GCTTGAAAATCAAAAGTACTATTGTCCTGGGCTAAGCTAGGAAAGTTAATTTTCTTCCTAGCAGCTGGTACAATTCTGTGTTTTGGATTTAGGGTGAGAACAATATTGATAACATACTGATGTTTTAGTTGTTGCTGAGCAGTGCTTGCCCTAAGCCAGGAACTTTTCAGTTTCCTTGCTCTGACAGTGGGTAGGTGCAAAAAAAGCTGGAAGAGAACATGACCAGGAAAGCTGACCCAAACTGGCCAAAAGGATATTCCACACCATTGAGTATTATGTCCAATATATAAACTGAGGGAAGGTGGCCAGGAGAGGCCATCCCTTTCTCAGTGACAGTCTGGGCATCAGTCAGCAGGTGGTGAGCAATGGTATTGTGCATCATTCCTCTCTTTTTCTTATCTCCCTTGTCATCATAATCATTATTGATAATTTTTCTATGGTTATTATCATCATCATCATCATCATCATTATCATTATTATTATTATTCTATTTTTCTTTATTTCCACTGTTAAATTTTTTCTATCTAAACCCACAGGTTTGGATTTTTTTTTGGGATTCTCCCTATTCCACTGGGAGAGGGGAGGAGTGAAGGAGTGAGCTAACAGCTGTGTGGTGATTAGTTGGTAGCTGTGGTTATACCAACACCCCTAGCAGGCAAAGACTGAAAAGTATCTTGCGACTGAGAAATCTTATCCTTTTTGATTAAATAAGCAGTGACACTCTTCAGTCATCCTTGGACTATTGCATTGTAATGAACACTCAGCCCTTTCTGAGTGGTGTAAAAATTACAGTTGAAAAATACTGTTTTGGTATGAACATTTTTAGATACCTCTCCTGGCAGTGGCTGTAAATTTATTGTAAAACTTTCCTTTAAACAGCACAATAAAGCCTTTGATAGACATTTTGTCCCTAGAAATTTTGCTTTCCAAATTCAATTCCAGAAATTCAATATTTGTATTCCTACAAAGGTTCTAATATCAGAGGCACTTATTTTCAAACTTAACAACCTTGAGTTTGGTTACTTTGTGTTCTTCATACAAGATATAAAGCTGGATTTAGATTATTTTCTGTTTCTCCACCATTTGTTTAAAAACTATTCCTTTGCTTCAGCATTTGACAAAAATTTCTGAGTGGGTCATCTGAAGTTTTTTAATGAAATCTTTGTTTCCTTATCTGCTCTTACTTAAAGTAATGTCTCCAGCTTAAATTTACAAATAGATTCTAAATTTAACCTTTTTCTGTCAGAGAACACTCTGCAAGAATCTAAGATGTTTTCATCTAATTTTTTTCAGACTGAATTTTTTATTTTTCGAGATTATTTGCTTTTTCTATTGCTTATGATAATTCTGCTGCTTTTTGGAATAAAGTAGCTCTTTCCTGTTTATTTTAAGAATGATTCACTTTAAACATATTGCTGATTTCACAAAAAGATCTCTAGAGTTTGTTTTATAACTCTTTCCAAGGGCATGGTACACCCTAGCTCTTTTTAATTCTGTAGCATTTGATATGTATTGCAGAAAAATGCCACTCATTCTTTTGTTAAAATAGAGTTGGCCAGCAGTGCTTGCCATCAGTTTTTAGAGGTTTCCAAACATGTTGTGCATGTCTTGTGAATTTTTATGTCACATTTTTCAAGTTAGCCAAAGGTGTTTTACTCTTCTGACCTTTGAAATGAAAGTAAAATGGAAACTGTGCCATTTATTTCCCCATGTTGTCAGAGATGGCCTCAAATGTGAACATTTAAACTTTCAAAATATTCTGTGGGTTGTTTGTTGGCTTGCTTTTTTTTGTTTGTTTGGTTGGGTTTTTTTTCATTAGAAGTGTCCCATTGTGATGTGGTGTAAAGTCCATTTGTATCATAATGTAATCTAAGCACTTTCTTTCTAGCATTCAATTTGAATATTGAGAAGTGTGTTTTTCTTCAGAGCTTTGTTTTCCTTACTCGATCATGATTTGCATCCAGAGGAAAACAGGGAAAATAGATACATGAAAAATCTAGAAATCTCCAGGTTTACTGTTCTGAAAACCCCTCTGTTTAATTTTTCAATGTAAAAAAATGTTCCATTATAGTTATTCATTATTTTGGACACTCTTTTACACGAAGATGGATATACTATTTTATTTCCTTTTATAACTAGGTAGGCAATGTTAGTCTGGCAATTTTGCTAGAAAAGGCCAGTGGGAACTGAGGCACATTTTATTCTCAATGAAACTATGTCAGCTGCTTCCCTCGCTATTATTTTTATGTGGCTGCTGACTTTACTTTCCTGTGTGTTCCCTATCAAGTGGTAACACCCAGACTGAAAACTAAATCTATTCTGGTGTTCTTTAAAATGAATAAAGTCATTATGTTATTCACCTCCCAATCCTCTGTTATCAAGTGCTGCTGGAGCAGAGGTTCCTGTTGAAAATCTTGGACTGACAGTTCTGGGGGAAAACCCAGTCTTTCTGTCCTTTTCCTGCTTCTGGATGAAACCAGTCTAAAAGGGCTGGTGCTGTGATGATACTCACTGAAACAGAGCAGGGTAATATTCCCCTCAGTGCCAAAGGACAATTGTGAGGAAGTCAGCTGGAAGGTACAAAGAGCTAAGAGCAAGTAAACCTGAGCACTATAGTGGGATGAGGGAAGGACCTGGTCAGTGATGTCTCCTCAATGATCCTGACTATTGCTCACAGGTTGTTTGAGATGTAGGAGCTTTTAAAAAAATGGTTTATTTGTTATTCTGCATCACATTCAGACAGATTATGGAAATAAATACAGAGCAAGAAAACTGAGGGTTCTTCAGCAGTCATATCAGGCCAGGTTTTTCTTACTGCATTTCAATATTATCTTTCCCACAAAACTGTTCTTGGTGATCAAGGCTGACATTCCGTACTCTGTGTTTCTTAGATATCTTTTTTTTTTTCCCTTCATCATATATTCATTCTTCAGGAAATGATGCTGTTTTCTTACAGATATTTTATCTACTATGACTTCAGTTTAATATTTAACTGGTTTTAAAGGAAACATTTCTTTCATTGCTTGGAGCCTACTATGGACATCTTGGAGCTGGATATTTTAGTGAATGTTGTTGTTCTGCAGAAGAAATTCAATGTTTGTATTCAAAAGTCTTTGTCTTAGCACCTTTTAGAAAGCTGTTTCAAAATATACCTGCTGAGAAAAACTACTTAAAGGTGTTTTGAATTGTGCTAAGTTGAAGAGAACTCAAGAGGTTCTTTGTGAAAGGTACTACATGATTGTACGATAGTGTTGCTGTGACTCAGTTGGACTTCTGAATGTCCTTTGCAAGTCCCATTTCAGAATGAAATTATGGTTTTTCTTCTTTTCTTTTACTAGTACTTAGACATTTCAGCTTGTATTTGAGTAGGGACTTCAAGCTGCTATGTGTACAAAAGCAAGTGAATAGTGTATTTTTAGGACTAAAAACTATATCTGTAGAAGTGCAAAACCAAGTTTATTTTAAAAGAGGCAGAAGACACTAACTACCATGCATCAAGATGTCCATTTCCATTATCTTTTCATTATTCAAAATTCTCTGAAATTGAGCATTTGTTTATTTTCCTGAAGCTGGTATCAAGTAAAAATTCTTCCATCATCTATTTCAGAAATAATGTTTTCTGCTTATTGTGTCCATCTCCTGTCTAAAATTTTTTATATTTATGTGCAATTTAGATGTGTGGTTATCCACTTCTTGAACATGTGTTACAGGCAAACACATTGGGATTATTTGCCTTTCAATCTTCATTTTAAGAGGCAAATTTACTTCCTACAGCTTCTCAGTAGACACGTGATTTTTTTTTATTTTGCACAAATAATACTGAAATTAAATCATAAGGGACTGTCACTGTTTAAGTATATGTATACAGATTTAAAAATGCATTTATCTATTTATTTATACATTTTGGAAAAGAAGGAAAATCTATAATGTTGTTTTAGTTTGAAGGAGTTACTGATGATCTGAGAAAACACATGGGACATTGTAGACATTGATATGAAGGATTTTGCATCCTAATCAAGATTACAGGCAGGAGTTAAATTTAAGAGCACTGGAAAAAAGCATTGCCTTATTTGTTTCAAGGTATTGAGGAAGACCTTTCTCAGCTGAGGTAAAATTTTTATCATCTTGAGTTCCACTGTAAATATTTGTATTATCTCTCCAACATAATTGTTATTTACATTTTGAAAAAATAATTGTATTGCTTTCTGAGAAATGAGTCTTCATGACTTTCAAGATATCTGCATGGGACATACCACTTAGTAGTCATCTGTATAAGGATTCTTCTCACAGTATGTTATCACTGACATACTCTAGTGTTTCATACCAAAGTAGTTTTGATTAGCACCTAAAAGCTGAGGCTAATAAAATACGAGGTATCTATCCATTGCATGCAAGTGTTCCTGTCAGCAGAATGCTAGATATCTGGAGCATTGCTTTATCTTGTGATTTTACTGATCTATTATTGAGTACTATTTAAAACAGCATATTTAAATTATAAAAATTATGTCCAAAATAGTGTCAAGAGATTAATCTAAAGGCCATTAACAGAGGAATGACCATTTTTTCAGTGGTACGAAGTCTTGCAAAATAGAAAATTGCTGTTATGTGATCTGTGGAATTCAACCATGAGAGAATTGGTAGTTGAATTTTTGCAAGTAAGGTGTCTTCAGAAATAAATCTCTATTTATTAATCTCATGGTGTGTGGAATCCTTGCCTGAGTGAGTGCACAAAGACTGAGTGGAAAATTTTGAAGTCTCTTTCACTATCCAGTATAAAGCATTTCTATTTTGAGCACCTGAATTTCTATTCCAGCACAAAATGCTCTTGTAAATTCTCATACCAAACATGTAGTTTCACTATTTATACCACCCTGTGTTTAGCCTTTAACTTAAGCAATCCTTTTCAAATCTCCATCACCCAGGGTTACCTTCCCTTTTGCCGTTCCTGATCTTTTTCAAATGCCCTTTATCCACTAGGTTCAGCAGACAGCTCTGTTGCCCTCACCTGCTGCCTTCACCTGCAGAGACTCAGCTGCAGTGCTTTGTGGAAGCTCCTTCTCCCACCTGCAACAGTCAGCAGGAAATGTTGCTGAAAAGGATTCTGAAGTCTCACTTACTTTGCATGTATAACCTGAAGAGTGATTCTTAACTGCTAAGAACTAAAGTGTTTGTTGTTTTTTATTTCAACAATATTTTCTTCTCTGAGATCTCCTGGATAATCTGAATTATTGCACTGTATACAAGGCTAAAAAGAATGGATGGTGGTGTGGTGGTGGTGTTAAGTTATGAGTTTGGGTCCTGTGTGGGGTTGCTTTGAAAAAGACAGGAATTTTGCTTTCCAGGTTCAGTTTGTGTAAGTATATCCAAATGAAAGGATAACTGCAATCACACAAGAACTTCTAGATCTCAGTTTTCATATGTGACTACATGTGCTCGGGGTTGCCTATTTGGATCTTGGTTTACTGTACAAAACCAAAGAATTGTAGAATTGTTTAGGTTGGAAAAGGACTTCATGGTCATTGAGTCCAACTGTTAACCCAGCACAACCAAGTCCAACACTAAACTATATTCCAAGTGCCACATCTATGTCTTTTAAATACTTGCAGGGATGGTGACTCCACCACTTTCCTGGACAGTCTGTTCCGATGTTTGACATCCCTTTCAGTGAAGAAATATTTTGTAATTTCTAACTAAATTTTCTAAACTAAACCTTCCCTTGTGCAACTTGAGGCCATTCCTTCTTGCTTATTGAGGAGAAGAGACACTTCACTACAATCTTGTTTCATATACTTGTAGAGAGTGACAAGGTCCTCTTGATTCTCCTTTTCTCCAGGCTAAACAACCTCAGAACTCCTAGCCGCTCCTCCTGAGCCTTGTGCTCCAGACCCTTTCTTAACTTTGTTGCCCTTCTCTGGACACACTCCAAAACCTCAAAATCTCTTTTATAGAGAATGGCCCAGAACTGGACACTGGATTCAAGGTGTGGCCTAGTTAAGAGGACAATCACTGCCCTGGTCCTGCTGGCCACATTATTGTGATACAGGCCAGGATGCCCTTGACCTTCTTGGCCACCTGGATCATGTTCAGCTGCTGTCACCAGCACCCCCAGGTCCTTTTCCACTGGATCACTTTCCACTCACTCTGACTGAAGCAAAGAAGGAATTTAAGCATCTCAGCCTTTTCCTCATTATTTGCCACTATGTTTCCCCCTGCTTTCAAACAAGCATTGGGATTTTCCTTAGTTCTCCTTTTGTCACTCGTGTGACAAAATATAAATTTATTTATATAAATATTTTTATTGTCTTTTACAGCAGTAGCTGGATTAATTTCTTGTTGGGGTTTTGTCTTTCTAATTTTTTCCCTGAATAATCTAATTAAATCCTAGTAGTCCTCCTGAGTTGCTATCCAATTCTTCCAAAGGTTAAAAACTCTCCTTTTTTTTTCTGAGTTCCAGCCACAGCTCTCTGTTCAGGCAGGATACTTTTCCTCACTATTGGCTTATTCTTCAGTATGTGGGGATGCCCTGCTTCTGTGCTTTTCATATTGCTTTCATGAAGAGTGCCCAGTCTTACTGGACTCCTCTGCCCCTCAGAACTGCCTCCCAAGGGGGTTTCCCAACCAGTTAGCCAAAGTCTGTCCTTCTGAAGGCCAAGGTGGTTGGTCTTCTGACTCTTCTTCTTACTTCTCTGACAATCAAAAACTATCAGCTCATCATCACAATGCCCTTCAGCCATCACATCACCCACCACTCTTTCTCTGTTCAAAGACAGTCAAGTGGGTACCTCCCCTAGCTGCCTCACTTACCAGGTGTGTTGGAAAGTTTTCTTCCAAGCACTCCAGGAAGTTCTTAAACTGTCTCCTCTCTGCTGTACTTTATTTCCAGCAGATATTTCATCTCATAAGTTGTAGTTCCCCATGGTGATGCTTCTCCCAGCTGCTTATGGAATACTTCATCTGTTACCTCATTATGGTTGAGTGGTCTATAAGAGACTCCCACCAGGATATCCTTCACATTGTCCTTCTCCTGATCCTTACCCATAAATTCTCAACTCTATGCACAAGTTATCCTGCCATATTTCTGTGATGGAAGTTATGTCATAAGCTTCCTGCTAAACAATGGTTTCCAGTTCCTCTTGTCTGTTGCCCATCCCTATGTATCAGCATAGACGGATTTCAGCTGGGCTGAAATTATTAATCCTGCTGCTTTCTTTGTTGGGGAACTCCCTAATTCCTGGATGGAATTTCCTAATGATGGATAACACTTTTGCTACAGAATAATTGTTTGCTCCTAAGGTTTAATTTAAATGGCACTGTGCACCGATTTTATACTTATCTCCAGCTATGTGTCTCTAGTTCAAAGGAAAATGGTTCACAGCAGTTGAAACATGACAATCTGAAAACATATTGAGAGAGTTCTGTAGATGAGTAATCTGGCAGGCAGCAGCTGGGCTCATTCAATCAGCACTGTCATCTCTGATCTCATACCTCACAAACCACTTTCATCTGACAAAATTTCGGTTCTTTTCCTGTTGTGATTTCCTGTGAACACTGTTATTGTGAAATGGTTGTACAGTGCTTAAACATCTTGATCTTTGTTCAAGAAAGCCTTGTTCCTTGTACTTGATCACCTGAAGCTTTGAATTTTAGCTCCTTGTGATCAGTTGTAGGCACTATGAATTTGTGTAATCTGTTCTGTACCTAAATTGCCTCTTTTCTCTCTGAATGATGTGTATGTTTATGTTCTGCTGCAAATATGGAAGTAATTCTTTCCTCTACTGTTAATCGATGTACAGTAACATAAATCTTCACAATACATCATTTGGAACATTGATTTGCTTTAGAATCTTTTTTTTTTCTTCAAAATACCATTTCTCTTCTACATAGAGATGATATCTATTGAGGTTCTCTTTGATTGCTTTCCTTTGAAACCAGTATCAGCAGGAGTGGCAGAATGAGGACCATCATTATCTAGATTTCTCTCCATAGCTTGCTGTCTGATTATAGATAACAGAAGTAAACATCCACTTAATTACCAAGAATATTGCAGTTAAAGCTGTCTGGTAACTGCAGTTATAAATAGATTCTACCATATAATTTCATTCCTATTCATGACTCCTTTTGTTTGCTTATTGATAAACACTTGGTTGTATAAATTTATTTGCAAGCATGTCTGTGATAAGTACAAATGTTGCACATGAGAACCTAAATAAATATTTGCAAGGTATGAGACTTCAGAAAAGGGCTTTCATGACCACTTAGGATTCACCTCTTTCTCCTCAATCAACTTCTATTTCTTTTTATGCTGTAAAATACTGGTACTGAGGTAACTTAATTGTTATGATGTACATGACTTCCAAGTCAAAAATGTAGCTCTAAAACTGTCACCACTCTCCCCCTCCCATTATAATTCTTTTTTTTCTCACTCTCCACCTCCTATTAAAATTCTTTTTTTCTCTATCTCCCTTACCTACTTCAAAAAACCTTAAGAAATTTTGCTATAAGTCAGAAAACAAAATCAAAGATCTGATTCGAAAAAGCATGGGATTACCTTTTTTTTGAATCTACAATCTAAAAATTAAAGGTCATGTTGTATGAAAAAAGTCTTTGAGAAAATCATGTGTTATGAATTAATGAACTAAACAATACAACCAAATTAAAAAAACCTACAGTCTGGCTACATCATCACAGATGTGATTTCTCAAGAATTCAAGGTCATAAGAATATCACAACTCTTACACATTTCTTGTTTAATATGAATTCTTTAGAGTTTGTCAGCTTGGAAAATTTATTGCCATAGTTTTTACTGCTATAGTTGCATTGATCTAATTCTTCCTGCAAATGCTTATTTTGGAATAGGTACCATGAGAGGGAGCCATAAATACAGTGGTATGGTTACGATAGTATTATTCCCCATAGATCTTCTTTCTGAGTTAATCTTTGATACAGAACATTATTTCTATAACCATTTCACAAAGACACAGAGGTTGTGGCTTACCAGAATAAAACTAGCACAGCTGGGAAACAGAACCAAAGTGCTAGTTTAATCATCACTGTCTCTGCATATAGCTGAGGACTACAGCCATATTATTAAATTACATTGCCTGAGAAAATTCCCCATAAGTAAAATAAGTTTGTCTATGGAAGTCTGTTGTTAGAGATGCTACTTGCATCAGCTTGGCCCACACTAGCTACCAATCTTCCCAAATAATTCCCAGCTATATTTCAGCAGTTAAGATATATCCTGGGACCTGTTTCTGCCCTTCAACAACATGCAAGGAGGCACCGTGACTCCACAAAACTATAACTCTGTGCACTCCTTCATGCTGTTGTGTTGTTCTACAGTTGCACTGGAGGGGCACTTAGAGGATCATTCCACATATCCACCCTTAGGAGTGCAGAGCAGGCTTTTGTTCTCACAGCCAGGTGGAGTTGCAGGGGAAGGGATCCTCAGATTTAAGGAAAGCACACTGCAATTGCAGTCTATGAGACTTGCCACGGGCAGACTGGCTGCAGGTCTGGATGGGTAGTTCATACTTGAGTCTTTTCTGGCTTTCATCCTTCCTCCTGCCTCTTCCCCAAGTTCATTATTTGAGTGTAGTGATCTAGTATGTTGTGATTGGATATGCTGGGCCATGGATGAATGAAATAGAGGTCAATGTGGTAAACTGGGGAGAGACAGAATTTTCCTAAAGCCATTTGTCATGGTTTAACTCTGGCCAGGCATTCATGAAGATCACTCACTTGCCCTCCCCTGCTACAGCTGGGGAGAGGAGAGAAACATTTAATGAAGGCTTCATGAGTTTAGATGAGGACCAGGAGAAAACATTCCAAGTGCAAAACAGGCTCAACTTTGAGGTAAAAAGTGAGTTAATTACTAACAAAGCCAGAGCAGGATTATTATAAAATAAGCCCTTAAAAACACCTTTTTTCCCCCAACCCATCCCTCTTCCCCACCAACAGGGCAGAGAGACAGGGCATGGGGGTTCTGGTCAGTTCATTGCCTGAGGTTTTCTTCCACCTCTCTGGGAGAGGAGTCTTCCCCTGTGAGACCATGGCGTCCCTCCCACAGGAGGCAGTTCTCCATTAATTTCTCCAATGTGGTTCCAATTTCATGAGCAGAAGTCCTCCCAAACCGCTNATGTGGTTCAAATTTCATGAGCAGAAGTCCTCCCAACCCGCTGTGGTGTGGGTCATTCTTCCAAGGGCTGCAGTCCTCCAAGGACAGGCTGCTCCAGCCTGGAAGCAGGGGCCTCTCTCTCCACCAGGTCTCCCACTGGATCACAACCTCCTCCAGACATCCCCCTGCATCTCTGTGGGCACCTCCCTGACAGGCTGTGGGTGAATCTCTGCATCCCCCTGGATCCCCAGGGGCTGCAGGGGGACTACCAGATTCATTATGGTCTCCCCACAGCCTGCAGAGGAATCTCAGCTCTGATGCCAAGAACACCTCCTCCCCTCCTTCTGCACTGACCTTGGTGTTTCCATGTTGTTTCTCTTGCATGTTCTCACCTCCTCCTCTTCTCTGGCTAGAAAAATCTGTGCCCCATTTTGTTTTGATTTCTTCCTAAGTATGTTACCACCATCTCTGTTTGGCCAGCAGCATGTCCATCTTCAGAGCCATCAGTGATTGGCTCTGCTGGACATGGTGGACATTTCTGGCAGCTTTTCACAGAAGCCACCTCCTTGGCCCCCTGCTACCAAAAACCAGGCTGAGCAAAACCAACACACCACTGTATCTCAATGACAGAAAAGCAAACATTGCATAAGAATGCCCATCTATTTATCTATAGACAGAGGAGAACCACACTTAAGATTCCTAATATAGAGACGCAAGCAAAGTCTAACTCAACACTTACAAGCTGAAGTGTATAGTACAGACAGGTTGAAACAGTGGAATCTAAAAACTGTTTAGGTGAGTGTGGGTGGTGTGTGCCCAGGGCTCATCCAGAAAGACTGTGTGAGAATACAGTGAAGGTAGGTGGAGCACATGCTAGAACAGCTGGGGTCTGTGGTTTAGCAGAACAAATTTTGCTCATCAGATGATCTGTGTACCAAGCAGATGGGTGTGGCAACAGAGAGTAGAGTAGCTGGAATTAAATGGTCAATGTTATATGATTGGATCTAGAGAGAGTACCCATTATAGATTTTTGGGTTTGTTAGTTTGTCTGTTTCTTCTTCTGGCTTTTGATTTTGTTGTGAGGTTTTTCTTCTTTTTTTTTCCTTTTTTTTTTTTTAAGTAAAAAGAACTGATGTACAGCAAGAAAATATGTTAGTGCCATATAGAGCGTGGGAGAAAACCCAGATCTATTTTTAAAACCTGCTTTGTGGTATGTGGCTGATGGAATACTGCTGCAATCCTCATGAATATTTTGATGGAAAAGCCCTTAAGTAGATGGGGCAGTGAAGTCAGGCAACATTTACATGAGCTAAAGGACCCAGTCCTGCAGTAAATCCTCCTTTTGAAATAGTCTTCCTGCATTCTCAGTCAGATGACTAAGATGCTCCAGGTAGATGTTTTCTGCAACACTGAGCATGCTGAAGTCCAGCCTGTCCCTTGCAGTTTTCTGTTTCAAAATCAGCGGGTCAAACACTGCAGAGAGATTCCACAGGACTGCAGGTCCTAATCCAAACACAGGTCTTGTAGTTATTGTTGGAATGCCTGCAGGTTTTGGGCAGAACCAACCAGAATATTTGTGATTCTTTACTGATAGTCGAACAACCGCCTTCAGGACTTGCGACTGGAAGAGCTTTCAGTTGCTATAGGAATTCTGCAGGGGCCTATGGCTGCAGAGAAGGAGAAAAAGGGCATGTCTTTTCAGTGGGTTTAGCAGTGTGCTCATTTAATCCTTGTGCAGGTGGGACTGTGCAATGCCTTCACACTAGGTTTGCAGCCTTGCTGATACTGTGGACATGCAGCAGTCACGGGTATCTGTATGATGGTCTCTACCATCGGAAATAATTCTGCCTGCTATGGACTTTCTGACTGCAAACTGTTTGCATGTTGATTGAGACAAATAACAAGAGTTTATTTCATTTTTCTGGCAGAGATGCAGGATACTTGAAAAGACAAGTGTTGGGATGTAAAATCCCGCTAGGCCCAATTCACACAGGCCCCAGAGTCCTCAGAGAGGTGAATTAGAACCCTCATAGAAACAAAAATACATAAATCCACACAGACATAAGGTAGAAATACTAGTTTAGTTTTAAATGAGTATTTTTAAGTGCCTCAGCAAATGAGAGACTGAAATAGTTCATAAGAAAAGGACCCAAAGCCTAAAGTTCAGCAGCTTTACCTTTTGCAAAGATAGTTAAGTTTTAGACATAACTAAAATAATGTAGCCTTGCTAAACATTCCTAGATAGAACAGATAGAGCTATACGAGAAGAATTTCTGTAAGAATTACAATTACTTTCACACATCAATCTTAGCTTAGGATAGGTTTAGCACTATTGTAGAAAACTTGTGTTTTAGCCTGATTGGCCAAAAATAGAATAAAATGCACTGCTTAGAGAGTGCTAGGGGGACTCACTGAAAATAAATACCAATGCTGCTGTTATTGCTACTACTGCGACTGCTACTGATAAGATGCTCATGGAACATAGATTAAGAATGCTGTACCTGCTGCTTCTGCTTGGGACTTATAGACTCTGTGTTAGAGGCTTTCTGCACAATGGCGCGGATTGTAGCACAAATGCCTTCCTGAGCCTGATTCTAACAATGTAATGAAGGACTTACAGCTGCCCAGCTTCTATAGTCTTCAGTGAAGACATGCCTCTGTCTCCACGACAACAAGTTCACACTAACTAACAATGTATGTTTGCCACAGTGGTCCTTTCCCATTTAAGCCTTGGCATTCACAAGGGCAAAATCCCAATTATTTTAATTAATTCAAATGGCAAGATGTTGAAGAACAGAAGAAAAGGAATGACTTTTGAGATAGTATTAGAGTAAGAAGAGTTAGTTTAAAGTATGACATGATTAACAAGGTCATATACTGTAGGAACACGGCCCTCAAAATTAATGGGCAGTCCAAATGCTGATTAAATATTTCTACACAAGGTCAGGATGAAGAAAGAATCATGGTGCATGAGTCAATGGTTTGGTCTACTTTGTGGGCAGACTTCAGGAGCACCTGACTTGTCACTAACAGAAGCTGAAATTCTATGCATATACTTTGAAAACAGGCCTCTTCTGAGTGAGTACTCTATTTCAATCAAAGTACAGCCTGATGTTAGAGCTGTGGGCCTTTCCTACACACCAATGACTCTACAGATTTAGATTAGCATTTTTAATCAGAATGTTCTTCTGCCCAAACCTGAATACATATCTTATGCTCAATGTCTGCATGCACCATATATCAGGTGAGGATTTTAACTGTTAAATGAAATTATAAGGGAAACACTGTAAATCAAAACTAGAAAATATTAGTTAAAAAAAAAGTTATTTTGATATCTGGTTTTGTGAAAGATTAAAAAATGTTTTTTCTAATGCAGATTATTCCTGGAAATGAATTGCAGATATCAGATATATGTGCACTTTGTTAATGTGACTACTTTTTTTTGGAGAAAAAGGAATGATTGATGATTGCTTCTGAAAAAGAAATTAACTTAGGTTGTTGCCTTGTAGCTCCCTCTGTTCTATTTGAGATGTCGCCATTGAAATGTTATTATTCAGAACTGAGAAATATTGTGGAGACCTACTGCCTAAGGCAGTGAGGAAGTAGAATGAAGGCAAAGGCTGTTTAATTGAACCTGCTAACAATAACATTGACTATTCATGTGAAACAGAGGTGCATAATCAGAGGAACTGGGAGAGAGGGAATATATTATTTCTCAGTCCTGGTATGAAGAAGAAGCTTCAGATAAAGTGACTGGGTTTATTTGTGGTTTGTTTTTTGTTAGGGCTTTTTTTGGGTTTTTTTTATGGAACATTATTTTTCACTGTATGGAGAAATTAGGCTACTAGATATGCATAGTGGAGAAAATTTCTGCAGAAAACAAAAGTGTTTGTTTTTCTTTGGAAAGTATAAAGTAACAGGTCTCAGTGGCGTTCGGTGTCTTCCACCTGTCCATCCATCCATCCATCCATCCACCCTCTAGCCAGTGTGGGTGCTCAATATACCTGTAGGTGATTCTGTGCAGGATGTCCTGGAATTATAGACAGGGTTCATCAAGCATCCAACCATGTCTAAAGGTTGTCTTTCTAGAGGATATGGGAGTGCTCCCATCTGTGCATGCAATGTGAGTAAACTTAGCCCAGCAATGTCTCAGGCTTGTGTTTGCAAAGCAAGAAAGCTGAAGTAGCATCTCAACTTCTGCAAACTAAAAAGCATTAAGGTAGACAGATTGTGCCAGGAGGATAGCAACCTCTGAATTCTGATTGATACTCCTCTTTGGTGGCACACAGGAGTTTCACACACAGGTGCCTTGCCTTTCATTCCAAAAGCTAATAGCTCATCATGGCTGGTTCTCAGCTTTTTCACCCCTACTCATTTAATGGGAAGGGAGTAAGAGGTATCTGAGGACTGTGCCCCAGTGTGATGTGACATACACTGTATAGTACATGACTAACTTCTGCATTTCTTAAGTTTTGCCAGACTAAATTAGCTCCTTATAATCTCCTGGAGACACTGTCTTGCAATGAGAAGGGTAGTCAGTCCTCTTGATGCACATGCTGGACATTACGGTTGTGGTTGTCATGGCAACAACACAGTACTTGAAACAAAAATGTCTCCGCGGAATGTGCAAAGACAATAAATTTCAAAATTAAAAGGAATTAATAGAATTCTCAGTAACAAAAAGTTGACTTTGTTAAATCTATTTAGTTTGGTATTTTGCAGAAATTATGTAAGTCTTAAAGGGCCTATGATAAAAAACACATGAGCGAGACCAATTTTAGATACCCCTGTAAATTAAATAGTTCTGCATTATGATAGCATGTAGTGCAAATGGGGTAGCAGGTTGCAAGTGGTCCATAGCTTCCCTCTGAAATATTGCAGTGGTATTGAAAAGTAGAGAATCTGTACATGGGTAAATATTTGAAGCTGATATTTACTGACATGGTAAACACAACTCACTGAGTCCGAATTAATGTCTCAACTGCAGTCAGGAAATTACAGCCTAGTGTTATTTTCAAGAAGTTAAAATTTTCAATTAAGGAAAGAACATCTAAGAGATGAATTCTTGGTTCTTTACTAGAAACCTTGGAAATTTCCAACCAAATTCTTTTGGATGTGATTATTCTTTACTAATCCATATTATTCAATATAAGAGAATCTTTTTCCCCTGGTGAAACCTAACCTCTCCAAAATAAAGCAGAGTTGTAGCACATCCCACATAGCTATTTAAGTACTCCAGTGTTTAGTTTACTGTGCTGCAGCTATTAGGACCCAGCTGGATGGCTCTTGTGGTTTTTTGTCAGCATAAAATTGGATACACATTTGTTTTCTAATAAAATACTGTACACCAGGAAAGTAATTCTTCTAGTAATATCCATATATTACTGAGGCTTGACCTTTTTACATTAAGAATCTTTAAAAAGGAGAGAAAAACACATAACTGGAAGGCTCTGGGGTTTATGAGAACTACAGAACAACAGAAAAAAGTAGAGAAAATATTCACAGCCTAATAGAGCAAACTTCAGAGAACCTCTTACTTGTACTGATAAAAACATGCAGGAGATGTTTAAAAACTTTCTGGTTTTTTAAATGTAAGGCAGGATAACATCACATGATATAATAAATCATATACTATTCAAGTGTCAGTCCTTAGCAGTCCTTTTTGTGAGTGGGGATAGTGTAGGCTCTGAATAAGATGGANCATTTCCATTAAACCACGACAGATGGACTTACTGGGATTAAAAATGTGAAGTGAAAAAACCAGTTAACCTCAAAGCCAATCTGAAATAATACCAGCTGGATACTTTTATGTATTTTACTACCAAGAATGGCAAAACGAATACCATATTGACCTAATTAAAAATAAAGATAAAAGACTATATTTAAAAAGTACTTATCTCAAAAATATTTATTCAAACTGTGACTGTAGATGGATTTTGACTCAACTCCATTTAACTGTTGAAGCTTTTGATGTCCTGTAGGATAACTGTATATTTAATCATATAAGCTTCACATAGTACTTGGCATACAGACTTTAAAACCTCATTAGGTCACAAAAAATATATTTGAAAACAGATGAAGCTATTGCAAAAATACATATATTCTCTTCAGTCATGAAAGAAATGTGTGTGTACAAATGTGAAGGACTGACGAAAGATTTGAAACATCACTGAGTGAACCATTCTCAAAAGGATATCAGATGAGACCTTGACTGCACTACCCAGCTCTGTGTCATCAGGTGATGTTCTTATGTGCTGGGAAAACAAGGGAAACAGATGATTGTTAAGAGCAGATGTGTCACATTCTTGTGGATAGCATTTCCCCTTCTGTCACGGTTTAAGCCCAGCCAGTAACCAAGCCCCGCACACCTGCTTGCCCACTCCCTCACCAGTGGGTAGGGGAAAGAGTTAAAACAGCAAAAAGAAAAAAATGTGGGTTGAGATAAAGACAGTTTAAAACAAAAAGCAAAACCCACCACACAAACAAACCAAAACAAATAATTATTTCACTGCTTCCCATGGTTGGACAGGTGCTCTGCCATCTCCAGAGGAGCAGGGCCTCATCAAGCATTACCGTGACCTGGGAGGACAAGCATTAGCACTCCAACTGTTCCCCCCCTTCCTTCTTTCTCTCACTTCATACACTGAGCATGAAGTCACATGGTCTGTGATATCCCTTTGGTCAGCTGGGATCACCTGTCCCAGCTGTGTCTCCTCCCAGCATCCCAAGCACCCCCAGTTTCCTTGTCAGCGTTGCAGTACAAAAAGCAGAAAAGGCCCTGGCTCTGTTCAAACGCTGTTCAGTAACAACAAAAACATCTCTACACTGTCAACTCTGTGTTCAGCACAAATCCAAAACATAGCCCTGTAGCCACTGTGAAGAAAACCAACTCTACTGCAGCCAAAATCACCATGCCCATTCTGATATGCTTAGATGAGTGGGAAAGAAACAAAACATCACTGTTTCACATGCCTGTAACAGAAGTGACCCAGGAAACTGTGCTAGGTGGCTCTAAATACAGTTAAATTCAGAGATTAGCCTCAATAATTTAGCCAGTAAGGCCACTAGTTACTTCTGGGACCATCTAAGTCAGAAAAAACCAAATAATAAACCAACTAATCTCTCAGTGAAGGATATGTTATCCAAGTATATGGTAAAGCCATAGTACATCATAAAATCATGGGATTATGCTGTCCTGCTTAAGAATACAGTTTGAGTTTCCCCACAGTCAGGTAAAAGAGACAAGAATTTTATTAGAAATTGTATATAATTTTGGCAGAAATCGATGAGGAAAAGTTGGTATTTTTGCAAGGTTACTCAGAATTTTTAGTCCTTGAGTCTCGGGGTTTTATTTTATGTATTTGCATTTCCAGCGACCCTCTATTTCTTTGCAGCTGATACTAGACAAATTTGGTTGAGGAAAAAAAATGGTCCAAAATGGATTTTTATGATGTGATCTGAAGCCCCATATGCCAGGATGAATCTCCTTTCTCTACAGGTATCTGATATATTACCTACCAGTATTCTATCTGTTGACTTAAAGCATTTTCAAGGCAGAAAGAAAGAGAGAACATCTGCTTTACAATGTTTTAATTAAGTGTTAGTCTCATGAGTTTTATTGGATTGTCTAAAACCATAAACCCTTCATTACTTCTATCAGTGTCGCTAATAACATTATGAACCTAAACCTTCTTATCCTGCTTTCTGTTTGCTGAAATGTTGCATAATTACTGTTGATTCTGTTAATAATAGCATAGCCTAACTATTTAGAGAAAAGACATTGACAATGGCAGTGTATTTAAGCTATATGAAACAAGAGACACAAGAAAAAGAACCGAAAAGTAGACAAATTCTCTCACCTATGTAATATTTTCAGTGAGAAAAGAACTCTAGATTAAAACTCCATGAGGGCAAACAACAGAGCAATAAGCATTAAATGTGACCAATAGGGATTTCTCAATATCTGTGAGAATTAATAGCATAATCAGAGTTGCAATTCTGGCTCATCCTACAGCTCACGTTTCTACCTTTCTCCTGTCACAAATTTTAAAGCAGTAAGAATAGGTAAGGAGATCTTTCTAGACTATGAAAAATCACAAACATCTGAAAAGTGCTGTCTACTGGAACTTTCATCGTCTGCTGGGATATTTTTATCTATAAACAACACTTCCTGCTTGAAGATTTCCCTTTCAAAAACAAATGGATAATTGGGTTTTGCATGTGTTTTTTATGGTCCATTTATTGTTTCCTATATTTTAATTCCCTGTTTGTATACCTCATTTTATCTGTGTTATTCTTACAGTATTAGGGATATGTTAAGGATTAAACTATTTGTAAATTTGCTGAATTTATTCTCTAATAATCTGGGAAATAAACTGATATGTGTAGGGTGTTTGTTAATTTGTTTTAATTCTCTTTGGAAGTGCTGCACTGTATTAAAAAGGATTTAACTAGATATACAGAAATGCTTAGGAAAAAATATCTAGTGTCATATTAGTAATTAAAAACTTCATGAAATGTTAGAAACTAAATGCATGTCCATAAATTAGAGAACTAGTAATGAAATTATTACTTTTGCACGTATAAATGGGTTTGTGTGAATCCAAAGAGGTACATGATGTATACATAAAGAAATAGTAAAATGCTGAGAGGAATTTTTTGCTTTTAAAGCATTCACAATGGAACTTAGATATGGTATAACACTATCAGTTGCAATTCTGAGTTTCACTGCTATAACACAGCCATGTAGAACTAAAAATGTTGTCTTTTTCTCATCAGGTCATAACTAAAGATATCAAAGTGATGTAAAAATTGTTACACTGGAAGATATTACATTAGTTATTAGTAGCATCCTGGGACTGGGATCTGCAGGGACAACAGTGCTGAAAATAGAATAACAGAAAAGGATAAAAGCAATTTTTAACATTTTTTTACACAGGCCGAACAGTTTTTTTTATTGTTTTATCTCAGGAGGTGCTGGTTTCCAGTACCCTTTTGGATCCCAGCAAGAAAACCACATATTGATAGTCCAGAAAAGGTGATAGTATGTTGAAAAATATTACATGCCTGATGATGAAGAGCTGGAGTGACCACACAGGCTAAGGAATGGTTAGGGAATGGCATTCTGCACAAAACTCCTGTTTATGGTGAGGTTTGCTGTTATTGTTGTCTTTAGAGCTTTTTTAGCATTTTCTTCAGGAGGATGTACTTATGAAAACATGTTGGGAACTGAAGTTATCCTTCATCCAAGTACGTGTGTAGCACAGCACAGTCCTTGAGGCTAAGTAATATGCGTGGTACAACCCAGCACAGCTCAGCATCCACTCAGAACAGCTGTTGGTGGTGCACTAACTCCTCAATATGCAATAGTCTCCCAATCAGGGCCATAATAGGAGTACTTGAGCAGTATTCCGTGGCTATTTTACCTTTGTCTTATGCAAGCAGGAGCTCTGCTAGCAACCTCATAGCCCCAAAAGCACCACTGAAATGGGATCAAACCGTAGCCTGCATTCTATGAAAGGTATTCTAGAGAAAGGACTTGAGTTCAGCTATTTTGCCTGAGATACTGCAGTAAGATATAAAAAGAGCCTAATAGTCACATGTAGCCAATAGGGATAGTACTGGTGAGTTTTGAAAGCAGTATTACATTATTAATTACCAAAAATAAGACTCTGCTGCCTGCTACATGGTGTGATAACATGGCATGAGCATATCTGAAACTTGATGTAGTGGATTGACCCTGGCTCGAACCCAGGTGTCCACTAAAGCTGCTCAATCACTTCCCTCCTCAGCTGCACAAGAGAGAAAATATAGCAAAAAGCTTCTGGGTTGAGATACAGGCAGGAAGAGATCACTCACCAATTACCATTACAGGCAAAACAGGCTCGACTTGGGGAAATTAATTCAATTTATTACTGAACAAATCAGAGTAATAAGAAATAATTTCTCAGGGTAATGACAAATCAAATTGAATCTTAAAACACCTTCCACCCCTCCCTTCTCCCTGGACTCAGCTTCATTCCCCATTTTCTCTACCCTCTGGCCCCCACAGCAATGCAGGGGTACAGGGCATGGGGGGTGTGGTCAGTTTACCACGCCTCCTATTTCCTCAGGACTAGGACTCCTCACACTCTTCCCCTGCTAACACATGGAGTGCCTCCCCCAGGAGACATCTCCACCATGACTCCTTTGTACAGGCTGGAGGTCCCTTCCAAGGGGGGCAGTCCTTCAGAACCAAGCTGCTCCAGGTAGGGTTCTCTATGGGGTCGCAGGTTCTGTCAATAGCCAGCTCCAGCATTGGCTTCCCACAAAGTCACAAGCTCCTTTGGGCATCCATCTGCTCCAGCCTTAGCTGCAGGTGGATCTGTGCTCCACCTTGGGCTGCAGGAGGACAGCTTGCCTCATCAGGTTCTTCCTCACAGGCTGCAAGGGAATCTCTGTTCCAACATCTGGAGCACCACACCCCCCCTCCTTCTTCACTGCCCTTAGTGTCTACAGATTTCTTTCTCCCACATATTCCAACTCCTCTCTCCGGTTTCAAGTGATCCTGAGCACTTTTTTTTCCCCTCTTCTTAAATGTTTTATGACAGTTTATGCTACCACCACTGCGGAGGGGCTCAGCCCTGGCCAGCAGCAGATCCCTCTTGGAGCCAGCTGGCATTGGCTCTGTCAGACATGAGGGGACCTTCTGGCAGCTTCTCATAGAAGCCACTACTGCACCCCCTTGCCACCAAAAGCCTTGTCATACAAAGCCAGTACACTTGGCAAAGAACATTTTGAAATATTTCTTTCACATTTTTTTAAGCTTTTTAGAGAAAATGTGTGTCAAAATTAGAATAATGCAAGAATTAATTCCAAAGCATTAAGACATTCACTATGGTTGGCCTTTTTTGAAGTTCCATTTTTAAAATTGGCAGTCTCATAGATATTTTTTATTTTGGTGATGGTGATTTGATGGAAAATTAGTGTCTTTTTTACTGCTCTCTAAGCCTAACTTTCATCTATGGTACACAAAAAAATTCATACTTGAAAGTTCAACTTGGCCCTTAAAAACATTCTTAAATGTAGTAACCTGGTTTTTAAATATTATTATTTACAGAAAAGTACAAAAAAGCCTCTGGGTGGTAGTGAATAGGGATATGCTGAACCTGTAGCTCCCACTGGATGCTGCTGCCCAGAGTTAGTCCTGTCCACAGGCAAGACTTGGCATTTCCCTGGACTGTACTTCATGAGATTCCTCCCTGCCTGATTCCACAATCTGTCAAGGTCCCTCTGAATGACAGCAGCTTTCTGCTGGGTCTGTCACTCCTTTCAGTTTGGTGAAACTTGCAAACTTGCTGAGTGTAAGCTCTGGCCCATGCCCTAGATCATTAACAAGGATTTTAAAAGGTCAGCCCCTGGAACACATAACTAGTGACTGGCCTCCAGCTGGAGTCCTGCAGTTCAGCCAGTTTTCAGTCCATTCTTGTTCAGTCATCTGTCTCAAATGATGCAGCAGGAGACAATGTTGAAAGCCTTACTCTAATTTATAACAACAACTACCACCCTCTCCTCGACAACCATGTCAGTCACATCAGGTGGATTAAGAAAAATTTCATTATGGTAAATCTATGTTGCTGATTCCTGATGACATTCTTGTCCTTAATGTATTTGGAAAGAGTCTCCAGAAAGATTTGATCTATCATATTCCCAAAGATCAACCTGAGGGCTGACAAGGTTATAGTTCATCATATCCTCCTTCTTACACATCCTGATGACAAGATTGATGTTTTCTTCCTTCCAAATTTTGAAACCTCTTCCTGCAAGATGGAACCTCTCCACTCTACTGCAAATTATATGTGATACATGCAACCTTAATTGTTTTTCATCTTCAATCTAATTTTGTAGTTTCAGCTTCTGCTTTTCTTCTCAGTTTTCCTGTTAGGTGCAAAGGTAATTCAGTAACACTGATTAAACTTCTCTCATATTGGTTACTGCCTTTTGCTTCTTTTGGATTCCTCCTCTCCCCTCCCCTTTCTGTTCACCAGCATCTCACATTTGCAAAGCAAGTACCCAGTGATTTCTCTATTCCAGTCACTATCTGCTAGACAGTATTTGTGTACCTAGGTAGCCATCCCATAATCAAGTACATGTAGCATAAAGGATTTCAAAGTGGTAAAGAGGTTCCAGCTCTACACTCCAGGCATCAAAAGGGCCCTCCTACAGAGAAAATACTTCCCTGTAGCAGCATGACTTCTCCACTGTGATACAACTCAGTCTGCTTTTTATTTACCTTACACAAGCCTGAGCGAGTGACGTGATAGACAGCCTCATGCTTTGACTTTCAACAAAACAGATAACTTCTCACTGAGAAATCTCTGTCCTGATATTCTGTATATCTGTACATACGCCTTAATATATTTCTTTTATTATTAATTATATGGAACTCTGATTTTGATAGGCTAGAATGTAAGGAAAAGTACTAGGAGTTTTAAATTCAGTGTCAGTTTTATATATGTGGATATACAGATATTGCAAATATTTAGATAGAATGGATTATATGCTTTCCAGGCCTTTGAAAAAAGCCCTTACTACAGAGGTCTCAAGCAATATCCCAGGCAATATTCCCAGGAACAGAGCCAGTACATCAAGAAAAGAGATTAAGCCCATCTGCCTGGCATTTCGGATACCACATCCAGGACTGTGGCCTTTCTTTCCCCACCTCCAGCTATGTATTCCAGGAAGGAGACACAGCAGAGATCACTGTTGTTGCAGCACACAACCTTTGAGGAGAGGCTGAGGAACTGGATCTGGAGAAGGATTCAGGGAAACTTAATGGCAGCCTGCAAAACCTGCAAATTATAATCTGGTGGCAGTATAAGTGACAAGAAATGTGAGTTGAAACAGGAGAAGAGTTTCACACTGGATGGAAGGAAAACCTTTTTTATTCAGAGAGTAGTCAAGCAAAGGAGAAGGATGTAAAGAATTCCCAAAGCAGAAATTACATTGCTTGAAGTGATGAAAGCAGTTTGCAACCGAAGTTCTGCAGCTTCACAAAAAATCTGGTTGATAATCATCCTATTCTCTGGTTACATTTTACTTTTATTTTTAAACTGTTACAGAATGGTCATTATTTACCTTTTCCTCAGTGGATGATTTGGGGATAATTTGCTCTTCTTTTTAAAAATCTATTTTAAAGATATTTTTTTCAAAATTAAAAGTATTCTTGGAGTTGAGATCTTATTAGGCTCAAAGCAGGGGAATTATTTTGTACCTCCTTTACTATTTCAAGATTTTTTTTTGCCCTGAATGACTCTGGAGCTTGTGATTTCTGACTAAGTGCAGAATCCTACATTTGTCCCTATGTAGTTTCAGCTGCTTTTTTGGAACAGTTCTCCACCTCTTTCTGTCATGCCTTTTTGAACTCAGCTTCTGTCCTTGGTGAAGGTGATGATATATTGAGCTGTAGAAACATAGCTTTTTCTTTAGGCAGAAAAACAGTTTCTGAGTAACAGATTTAATGGAACAGATATATTGTAAATCTAGCCTCTTTCATGATTTGTAGCCCAAAAGATTAAATGTTCAATAATCACCAGTAAAAGAGTCAATAGCTCTGAACTCATTCACAGAGTAGTCCCAGTTTGACTCCAATATTTTTAATTTCTGAATATTTTCTAGGTAATGCAAACAATTGTCTTCCACAAAAACTCACCATGCTAGAACTGGCTTTGTATTTTGGAAATTTTCTGATTTTGACAAATCAGATTCAGATTTTTTCAGCATCTAAAAGATAACATACGTTTCTTGCCAATCTATATTTAAGTAACAGAAAAAATTATACAGGAATAGAAGGGCATTCTGATCAGTAATGGATCTTGGTCTGGATCTTAGGCTGATCACTTTTCTGTATAGCAAGAAATGTGTGTATGAGACAGTAGGTTTTACTTGTAGGTTTTACTGGCTTTACTTAATAAACGCTTCATATTTTATTGTTTGATGGACTGTTACATTCTTTTTTATATAACTTTAGTATATTAAGTTATTAAAAGCATTCATTCTCTGTAGCATGAAATATTTCTCAGCTATTTATTAAAGAAACATAAAGGAAATGAAACTGCTGACCTCTTGCTTTGCCTAGGGATGCTTTTCAAATGCTGATGTTTAAACACTCCTATTTACCTTTCTTGAAAAGCTATGACGAATATTGGGTCTGCAAACCCTGAGAACTTCCTAAAGCAGCAGTATTTCTATTATCATTGAACTTCTGCCACATCCTAATTAGAAGGTTAACTTTGATTACTACTTTTCAAAGAAATCACACGAGTGAGAATTTACTTCATTCCTCGTGCTGTTTTCTTGCTAATATTTGTGAATTTGAGTGCTGAAGTGAGTACAGCTGCAACAAAGCTAGAGAGAAGTAATTTGATTTCTGGAAGATACAGTTGCACAGAGTTAAGGAGTAACTTTTTACTTAAAGAAAATGGACCAAAAGTGAAATATTTACTTGGTAACTTTAAAAGTTCCATATGACCAAAGGATATTTACAATACACAGAAATTATTCAATGTTTGAAACTAAGGCAAGAAAATTACTGGAAGCCTCTGTATTATTTATTTTAGGTAAGGTGATTTTTTTACATATCCTTGCAACAGCATCTTCTTCCCTTTATTGTGAGAAAAAACATGAGAAATACGCTATAATCACTTGGAGCAATAGTGTCCTTAAATATATGATCTGGTTAGTTTGATAATGTGGCTCTACACTGCAACAGCATGGTAGAGAAATTAGTGAAGTAACACTCTTTGCAGGAAATTTATTTACAGATTCCTCAAGCAAGGGATTTTATGCATTGGCACTCACTGACATATTTGTATGCAATATGAAAAGCATTAGTTCTTGGTGGGAGATGACAAAAAGCTTTCTGGACAATTCTCCTGCACCCCTTAGGAGTCACCAGATGCCACACCTCAGAATCTTGCCAATTTATGCTTTCCTAAACCTTTGAATATGTTGCTGCCTATTGTGTGCTTTTACTCACTTGTGGATACATAATCTGTTCTTTTGAGCAAGGAGAAAAACAGGATGGAGTGTATTACATACAGCAACCTAGTTTCCTTCTTCCTTGTATGAGGGTAGTGGTCATCAGCTAGGAAGTCATCTGTGCTGTGACCTTTTCAGAATGCAGGCCTTTTCATCTTGTCATAAGCAACATCTTCCTCAGTGCTTCCCAAGAGAACAGTGCCTGGGGAAGGGTGCCCTTTCCTTCCCAGAGCAGGCTACCTTTTAAAACCTTTTTTCTCCTGATGCTTGAACACATGTATTTCATTCATTCTGCATCCATACAAGCCTTGATCTTTCCGTTATAAATTTGTGGAAATTAGGTGTGCAAATATTTACCTTATCTCAAGACTTTCTGCCATAAATTTTCAGAAGAAATTAGAATGCTGCCTGTGCTTTCAGTTATTGGTATTTTATGGTTGCTATTAATCCATCCTAAAGACTCATAAAATGCTATGTTTGAATAATGGTATGCAGAAGAACATCATGAAGAGTGGGAATATTTGTGAAGAATCAGCTTGAGACTTCAGTTACAACTTCCTTGAGGCTTCTCAGTGCTTTGGAGTGCTCTGTGCCAATGAAGTAGATAAGCAATTCTCAGAAGATTAACAAATGCTCTAAATTCTCAGACAGCAACTTTTTTGGGGACTTCAATAACCAAGGTTCAATGCGATATGGCACAAGGGAAGTGTAAGAGAAGAAAGAAGAAAAGAAAAAGAAACCTGGTTGTTTAAACAGTTTTTTTGAAGTAATACAATCAGAATTATTCTCTCTATTCTTTATTTAGCAGAATGTAATAGAATGTATGTCAAAACAGCATCCATTGTTAATCAAATTTCCCATGGTGCCTGACCTGACAACCAACTATACAAACTTCAAATTTTGCATCAAATGGAACATAGAAGAACCCTTTTTTGACTGTAAATTTTGATTAAAACAATACTTTATTCAACAAACTGTGGTTATGGCAGCCTTGAGAATCCTTTCAAAACTCTGTGTTTACAGGATCAAACACACTTATGTGACTATTCACAGCTGCATTCCATTAATGAAAATGTAACTTGTTGATGTTGGGCTCCTAAGACTCTTAATGGTAGAGCGAGAAAATGATGTGTTCTTGCCCTCCAGTAAGACTCAGTTCTGGCCATATTTCCAGTTTCCATGTAAAAACATTCTATTATTCAGGGTTTCCTAAAACTGGCCATGTGTGGCTGAGGTTTTAAGAAATGAGACCTTGGATTGCAGCATTTTAATATGGAGGCAGGCACTGCTCTTGCAGCAAGGAATTGAGCATGAAGATAGGATAGTTTTAGCTAGACAGGGCTGCTGTAAAGACTTTGAGCAGACAGTCAATGAATATTATTCATCAGGAGGTGATTTGGAAAGGATTTAGGAATTACAGTGCTGAATGTCAAACCCCGTACTGCAGGACCAGTTTTTCGGGGAATTTGAGGAATATTAGAGTGAGCTTCTGAAAAGCAGATGACCTGACAGTAGAATTATTAAGCTACCGATCCAGGGAAGAATCAGTACTAAATTGGGAGCTCAATAGACTTTTGATCACATCAGATATAGATGAGAAATGCTCAGAATTTCTTTTGCTGTACAAGACCAAGGGGTTACAGCTAGGTGCTCTGAGTACAGGAACTGATTGAGTGAAGCAGAGATTGGTACACCTTTGAGTATACATGAGATGTCAGTTAAGGTCACTCCTTATTGGCAGCAATACTTTTTGTATTCACATGCAGTCCTGCTCTAATTTTGTCTCTTCCCCTTAAATTATTCAGTCTTGTTCATTTGTAAAAAAGTCAGGCATGGTCTTTCAAAGAACAAATGAACAAACTAATACCATTCTATCCCTCTGCATCCATAGCTGGAACAGTAGTTCAAATTAGACCTTTTTGCAATAATCTACATACAATTCTAGTAATACTAAATCCAGAAATATTTTTTTTTCCTCACTGTTGGTTTTGGAGTTTTGTTTTTGGGGCTTTTTTGTTTGTTTGTTTGGAGGTTATTTGTTTTCATTTGTTAATGGTTATGATGCAAGTAGCAGTAGGAGGATTTTAATCTATCATTTTGATAAGCTAAATAGCAGTATTATCAAATTTGAAATGTGATTAAATTTTGAAATCTCTTTTAAAAATATCAAGCAGGTTGTTAAGGATGTTTGCTGACTTACAAATAAATAGCACATAAATCTACCCAGAGCTGATTAATACTGTTTTCTATAATGCAGTTACTACTGAACTCTGCTAAGATTTAGAAACTGCAGCTTTTCATTTGCTATTTTTCAGAAGCTTCTTTTTTCTCCAAGGGCATAATTAATTAAGAAAATCTGAAGAAAACATACATATAAGTTTTGTTTACCAATCCAGATGGATGTGACTTGAAATCTGCCTTATCTAAAATATTTATGTTAGAAGAAAGTAATGCAAATAAAAACAAATCTATTGAAAGTTTTTAAATAACTTATAACCAAAAGTTACAAATCAAGTTTAACATTGAAAAGCTCCTAAATTACCTACCTTTAAAAGCAAAAGAAACAAGACATGTCTATTTGCAACACCTAAAAGCACAAAGCCTTTTATTTCCTACCTTCTTCATCATTTACAATAGTTTCAAAACTTCCTTGAAATAGATGAGCAGCACTTTAAAAATTTTTTAATATTTTAATAGATTTAGTCCCTCGTAACCATTAAATAAAGTAGGTATCCACCCAGATTTGATCTGAAACTAACCTTGTTATTCTCTCATTTTCTGTATTATGTATTTTCTGTATTTTCTGTATTATTTCTGTATTATAGATTGTGATCATGCAGTCATCAGCATGATCTTTCAGAATTAATTTACTGGGCTGGAATGACTTAAAGATAATCTGTTAGCTTTTCCTGATAACAAAGTTCCTGATAACTAAGTATTCTGTGTATATCGTAAGTCTGCCCTCACTGATGTAAAATGCAAATTACCATAGTGGACACGAGTACTTACCAAGAGTACAACATCACAGCTGACAATCACAATTTTGTAAATCCCCTTTGACTGAGATATGCCTAAGCAAATAGCTGAAATTTCTGACTGCTCATAAAGATACCTAATTAGCTTAAGTATTGAAGTATAATGCAGAAGTGTAATTATTTCCCAATTTAGACAAATTTCAAAATAAACTTACTTTGGCTTTAAATGAAAAATTTTTAATAAATTTATTCACCTTTTCAGCATTATTAAATTAGGCATTTGCAAGAGTTTATTTTCAAAATGATTAGAATATTATTGATCTGATATTAGAGTAGTAATAGCAAGAGAAGAGATTTGAACTGAAAGCTAGGATTTCAAGAGGGTAAGGTTAGGAATATAGGGGATTTTTAGCAACATTTTTTCATCCATACAAATTTTTTTTCAGATTTTTTATACTTTTTATATTTGCTATTTCTTATACTTTGTTTTACTATCTTTCATAACATTGAGGTCTCTGTTTCTAACTCTCTTCCTCCAGACAAGTAGACTGGGGCTTAGCAAGTGGAGGTGTGAGAGGAGGCACAGCCAGGACAGCTGATCACAGCTGAGGAAAGGACTATCCATTCCATGTGACATCACGCTCAGCAACAGAAGTTTGGGAAAGAGAGATAAAGCAGAAGGATGAGTGCTGGTATTTGTCTTCTGGCATTTATTCCACCCCCATTACAAATGACAGGGCTTTGTTTTTCCTGGGAGTGGCTGAGCACTGCCTGCCCTTGGAAAGTGGGCAATGAATTCCTTGTTTTGCTCAGATTGCATGTGCAGATTTAACTTCACCTACTTTATTGCAACCCATGAGTTTTCTCACTCTTGCCCTTCCAATGGGCAACTGGCTGGTTGCCAGAGCTAAACCACAATGATGGTCCAATTCAACTACAGAGAAAAAGAAAAAAGAAATGCTTCAGGTTTTTACAAATGTGTTTGGCAAGGTTATTTACACTAGAGTTCTAGCTACTCCTGATTCCTGTAGACCTGTCTATTTCTCACTAGTTAGCAGATAACCTTGGTTTTTTTAATGTTCTAATATATAGGTGGTATTTTATGTAGTTTGATATTAGGTGATTATTAGGAAATATAAAATTAACAGGATCCAAATAAAAATTTATAGAAACTTTAGAGAAATGTGAATTATAAGAATAAAATATTGCTGTAAGCATGTACAAATGTGTGTGTGTCTGCAGCTGTGGACACAAACCTCAGTAGCTTGGGATGTGGTTAAAAATTATTTGTTCTATTTACCCACTATTTAAATCCTTCAGAAGAAAATCTGAATAGCTTTCTGGAAATTCTTTCATTCTTCCTGTATCAGCTATTTAAAAGATAAGAGTAATAATAATTTCTTAAAGCATTAAAAAAACTGCTTCAGATATGGACATTTCAAATAAAAATTTTTTAAAAGTATTGCGTGACCTCATTAACTACACCATGGCCATCTAAAAATCTAGAACTTTGAGAAAAAATTGAAGTAATTTAAAATGTGTATATGATTGCTCTACCAACTCAAGCTTAAACCAACTTCCATATTCTCATGAGTTGGTCTTCTTTGGGATTTATTCTAATTGCTTTTTATCAACACATTTTTCTTTCATTTCATTATTCCTTTTATGATTCACAAAGGATATCCTGCTCATTAATGAGAATAAGTAAGTCAATATTAAGATCAAATGCCCTTTTTCTTTCTTGCCCTTTTGCTCAAGGGCAACTACTACAGATCTTTCTGATAGCCTGGATAGGAGTCAAAATAATTTAGTTCACGCCAAGTTATTCTTCAGTACCAGAATTCCAATGTCATATGGGGCACTCAGTAACAATCCTGTTCACAATATTACCAAGAGCATTTAGCAACACTCTTTTACTGAAGGATTTCTCTCCTGAAGGTTGAAATGTTTCATTGCTGGAAGCAGCATTGCAGCTGGTCTGTGAGATGAGAGAGATAACCCTGCTCCTAAAGTCGATTGAATACAGCCCTGAAGGGCACAGCTAACTGAAAGCAGGTTTTTATTTTGTATGTACAATTTCTGTCAAAACCAACAGGTGTTAATTCTATACTACCAAGGGCAGTACTTGGAATGTAGCTTAGTGTGTTAAATCTACTACTGCTTTCAAGGAACAAGGAAGATTTCACAGGTTTTTTAATGACCCTTGCTAGACTCTACTTTCCTTTGCTCACAGTACAAGAAACATATTCAGGATGGAAAATAAGAAGAGTTCTTACTTTAGACAGAAATTAAAATTGAAAAAAAATTATTTGGATTCACAAATCAAATCATTTTTTGTAGATATTGATTTGGTTGATACTAAAAAGTGGTAAGATACTGCTCAATATAATAAGTTTTGTCTTAACAGCTTCCCAAGAAGTTTAACTGAGAAACTTTCCTGTTTTAGCATTTGTTTGCTGGGGAGTTTATATTTTTAGTCCATCTAGCAATTTTCCCAGCAGCTGTCTGGTACCAGACCACATCACCCTCCTAAGGAGCTGAACTCATCTGGCTTTCTGCTAAGTGTGTGAACTGCAATCTGCATACAAGTCCAGAAGGTTTGTTCCAGTGCAGCTTAAATGCCCCTCTTTCAAGCAAGTAGGATACTCACTTTTTCTGCACACTGACCATCTCAACAACACAGTAATTAAGAGCACAACATATTTTCAAGATATCTTTTATGTAATTTAATTTTCCTCTGATTAAATGTAAGTAAGGCATCACATTTATTTTTCCATGTGACAGCACCTCACTCAGATCAGCTATTTTTGAATTTTTCTTTTCTGTGGTTCATTGAGTTCCATCTCCCATTAAGTTGTCATCACCCTCCATGTTAATATTTCAATTAAAAAGGACTTGCTAATATGACTTAATTTTTAATATGCAGAGTGAATTTTCATTAATTATAGACTGGCCTTACCGGTGAGCATCTAGGTGTGCAGAACTAGTGGCCATATGAGTCAGTCAAAAACTGAACATGGAAGTTTATGTTCAGACTTTTTACATGCCCACATAAGTGGATTCTTAAAATGGTCTTCTTATCTGAAAGTTGGAAATATTTGGAAAGAGTGAAATTGTGAATTTCAATCAAATGGCAGAAGAGTCAAAGGAATTGATATGGATAAATCACCTGTAGGCTGTAAAAGAGTTTGTTGGTTTCTCTAATTAGATGTTATCTCCCACTGCATCACACTTAGTTAAAACAGCAAAAATGATACTTTTTTTGTATCTTTTATGAGAGGTAATACAGATGAAATACTGGTCCCTCGAGGTTCAGGATTTTTCAGTCTAGGAGATCTGAAAAATGACAGAGGAGCAGTAAACAGTACTGTCACAAGAAAAGAAAATTTTACTTGATAGTGATAAAATATTTTGGATTGTGCTGAAAGATACAGAAAGAAAGCAGTATATCAAACATGAGGATATTAGCTTTTTAAACAATACAGTTGTTCTGTCTTGTTTCTGAGGGGAATCAAAATCTGAAAAGAGCAGCCAAAAACTGAATTTTATTAGATGTTTGTTGTCCTTTTGTATCACTATGTCCCAGGAGTTTTTGTTTTATTTAGGAACCTTTAGTTAATTAAATACATTTCTAGAACACTGCTTTTCAACAGATGACTGAAAAGTCTGGGCAATCCTATTTAATTCCTGCTGCTCTTCTGTAAACTCTTAGCTAATCTCATCAAACACTCTTCCTTTTTCAGCAAATGCAGTATCCCCAAGGCTGCCCATTTTCTCCACTACAAAAAAATACTTATTTCTGTCATAACATGAGTATCCTGTTGGACAGGACAGACAGTCCTTGTCAGCCACAGCAGATTTTTGGCATCCAGACATCATGATATGCAAACTGTTATTTTAGGACATTAAATGTTTTTGAGGAAACTCAAATTACAATAATGCTCCAATCAGGTAAAAAAGAATATATATGGTTACAACATCCAAAAATTCTTCTGGACATATTTTAGTAATAGGTTATAACAATCACATTGTGAGGATCTCACTTTGCTTCCACTGTTGAATTAGGCTCCCACTTACATTCTTTGTCACCTCAAAGTGTTGAGCTGTCTAATAGATAAGACATTGCCCTACCCATACCTTGGAATCACCAAATCTGTTGCCCTTAGACTTGCAGCTGCTCTTTAATGTTTATATCAAAATATTTGAACTAACATTGGGTTTGGTTTCAAGAGGAAGGAAAAATTGGTACGTTATTGAAACTTCTGTCAGTGTGCCCAAAATTTTATCTGTTGTTAAACCCTGTCTGCTAGAAATGGCCACCATTTCACATAAAAAAAGTTTTATTTCTTATAATTGAGATATGAGTTATTTCTTGTTTTAAAAGTGGACAATATTGAATTATCTGGCTGCAAATTATAAGGGTGAATGCAGATATTTCTGTCATGAGAGACTACAAGTCTTGTATTTTGTGGTGCAATGTCCAGTGTAAAAGACAACTTCGATATTTTGAAGCTGAATGCTTCTTTACTAATCTAACTGTATCCTCTGATGAAAAAAAAGACCAGAAAAAAATGTTCTTCCATATCCTTAAGACAAAGTATTTCACTGTACACAGAACTTTGGAAATCATGCTTCTTATGATACAGGGATACAGGGATTTTTAAGCTCAGACAAAAAGAAAAACAATTGCATAGTAAGATTATCCTGTATGTCTTCTAATCCAATAAATAGTGAGTGCCAAATTTGAATAGTAGGCAAGCAGTTTGAAATAAGAGGTGGGTTTTCCCAAAAAGGGATACATAAAGAGCAAAATTGTGTCTACTGGATATTCGAGATAATAAAATCAGCTGGACAGATGGTTCAAGGAAAAGGAATATATCAATTATAAAAAAAAATCAGCCTGGACTGATCAGTCATTACTGCTTTTAAATTCTTATTCCTCTTTCAAATAATTGCTCCTTTTAATATATATTAATGGTTTGGAGACTACTGTTTATGTCTTGGCCATTTTATTGTCAGAAGGGATGATTTCAAATACATACCTTCCTGATATCAGAGGGTGCTGTGGAAACTGTGTATTACTTTCCATCTCTCACTCAGTGCCTGTCAACAATAAAAAAAAATGCACTAGCAAGGACTTTGTAATTGTACTAAAGCTGTGAGTCAAACCTTTAAAATATTCTTGACATCAGTAAAAATTACTCTACAGCAGCCTAGAGTAACATATGCTTATACTACTTCACTCCCGTATCAGACTCAGCTACACCATCATTACAACATACCTGGATTATTAAGTTCCTCTCTATTAAAGCCAATTCAGGCTTCCTTTAGTAGAACCATTGATAAAGAAGACACTCAGAAAGGTCTTCTGACTTTGTCAGCCAGGAAGGAATGAGAAATCTGCATAATTATGACTATTTCCAATAAGAAAATTTAGTTTCAGTTCTCAAGTTATGCTAGTGAACATCTGTCAGGGTTTGAGAGCACCAGTTGTCACAGAGCAATGAGTCATATGGTTCATAAGACAGTGTGTTGATGTGCTGTGGAGAGCACCCTCTTGGGCACAGGAATTAATGTGTCCCACCCTCACTTAGTGCAGCTGCTAATTGCAGTCATGGATGAGAAGCAAGGGCACTGGCAGATTCTTCTGTTTAGATGTTTATGTGACTCTCACTGTAGTTCCTTGGGACAATACAGAAATTGCCAAAAATGGAATAGTCCTGTAATAAAATCATACATTGTACATTGGGTTCATTTTGGTGTTAACTATAGAAATTTCATTTGATAAACATTTCCTGATTATGCAAAACAAGCTGATGGCCTTTAGAGATCAGTGTGAAAGGCATGAGAAAACAGACTGTGAAAAAAGACACAAGAAAAAGGAATTTGCAGAAATAATCTAACTCTGGGTTATGCAGTCACTTTGTTTCCATATCAAAGATCAGCCAGTAATATGGGTATCTCCCATCCTTCCAAATGTGTAGGAAGTTTACATATGCTGAATCTCTGACCAAGCACATAACTTTTTACAGCTCTAGCCATCCTTTACTCTGGGTGTTGTTAAACTGTGTATCAGTACTTTTTGTTGTACTGACATTGAAACATAAGGTTAATTGCAACAGAACCCCACTGTCAGGCCCGCACAACCTGGCATCTTTCCAGCCCAGTCACCAAAGCTATCAAATGAGATAAGGCATTCAGTTACAGAAAATGGTTTGGTCATGGTTTCATACCATAAGATTTGTCTAGGTGTATCACAAATATTTATCTGTAAAATACACAAAAGTTAAAGACTAATAGAAAATGGCAACTATTTTTTTGCTTTATCTAGATAATTCTTCCACATAAAGTGTTCAACTGTCTATTTGCATTTGTGCTTCTCTGATCTCAACATAACATTTTAGCATAGCTGGATCCCAAACATCTGACTAAATTGTATTGGTAGAGGAAGGATTTAGCTAACTTGGATATTCCTTTTCTAATGAAGTTCTGCATGGTATCTGCAGGAAAAGAAGAGAATGCCTATCAGAGGTCTCTCAAACTCCTTCAACAGATGTTTGCCCCAGGGAGTCAATTCCCCCCTTCTTCCATTTGTATTATTAACTTCCAGTTTCCTCATGGTCAGTCTCCAGAGCATAGCTACAGATTGCCTGCTTTCTAGACACGGACTAATTTTTTGGGATTTCTTTTTTTTCCAGCTTGACAGAGATGAGTGGGTTTTCCTTATTTTATCTGGTGCTGAAATCTCTTCTGTGGTTCTGGTCACTGTCTGATATCTTGTAATGGGTTCTGTCAAAGTTCTCTAGTTGTATAACAGAGTCATTACTTGAACATAAGTAAGAAATTATTCAAATTATTCTTCTTGCATATGTAGACTCTATTAAACTTATGCTTTATAATAGTGTTTTATTTCTGTTGGAGTGTTATCTTTAATCTTACTAGGTACTATTTCATAACTCTTTCATTTTAACAATTGTATTAGCATTTATAGTTTCACGTAACTTTCTGAATGTTATCATATATTGAAATTCTCTTTCACAAAAAGTGTTTTTGTTTCTATATAGTTGTCAGAACCTGGCTTGAATAATTTCAAGACACTGCAAATAGGTCTGCTGTTCCAGTTACTTGGGAATTCCATTTCCTCCCCCTGCCCCTCAGGGGCAGTGAGATGTTTTCCTTTCTGTAATCATGCTTTCTTCTAATATTAGTGAGTGTTATTGAGTTCTTGAAGAAAGAAATCAGCTAAGTGCAAATGTTGAATTTCCTGCGAAAGCTAAAATTTCAGGCTGCAGACAGGCTGCTTGTAGGTGCTCAATGGATCCATCTTCACAATTTGAAGTGCAGTGTAAGGGAATAAATGTAATCTTGCCATTATTTTACTGTTATGCAATTTGTGGCCATCAGCATATTCTTTATTCTTGATCTCCCCTGTCAGTGGGAAGTTGACTGGAAAGCAGTTGTCCAGTTGCTGTATGCATGAAAAGTGATGTTTGCTGCACTGAGGCAAGGCCTTTATTTCTTGTAGATGAATAAGATTCTGCAGCACATCAGAGTCTTCCAGGACACTGAATACTGCTGGACTTTTGTAGTTGTACTGACTGTGATAGCACAGACCACATTTGATTTTTCCTGCAGTAAAGAGATTAACAGAACATAGTGCATAAACATGGCACTGATTAAGATACTATTAATCTAAGTATTACCAGTAATAGAAAACAATGCAATTTGCATTTTTTACATTTTATTTTTCAGCAGCATCATTAAATAGCTCTTTTGTTTCCCACACAGAAGTTTGTGCTTTTGCTTTTTGAGTTTGAAACTTAGCAGTCTTTGGAAAGAATTATGAACCCTTTCAGTATATTATCTGCTTATATCTTTAATTTTTGTCTCAAGTGAATATAGACTACCTTCACACAGAGTCTTACAGCTCCTGGACAGAATGGATTTACTTTATGGCTACCATTAAAAATATTTAGCTGCCCCTTTTAACTGTTTGGTTATTTTCCAGAGCTGCTTATGCAGAGTTGCTGTTTCTGTCAGATGAAATATTCAGGCACGTTACCTTGTCTGACAGAAACAGTAAGCACCAAGGGTTTCCTGGGAATAAACATCAATATGCAGGATGTTAAGTTTAATATTTCAAAACAGTTCTAATTACATTATCACCTCAACATCAGCTTCTAATAATAGCTTTAACTAAAATGTGTACAGCTGTTTATCTTCTTTAAAGAGAATCCGTCTGACAAACTGCACAGCTCTTTTATCTTGCCCTAAAGATAGTTGCCTTAAAGAGAGTTTTGTTCTATTCCAGATGAATCAATGGCAATAATCCAGGTTAATTCAACAGGGCGAGGCTAGAACCACAGTGACAGGAAAAATTACTTCCTCAGACATATAGTGTGATGTGAGGAGATATTTGTATTTTTAAATTGTGCTCTTGGTTTGCTGTGTTTTGGGGGATTTGGGGGGGGTTGGTTTTTGGTTTTTTGTGGGGTTTTTTGTTTGTTTGTTGTTTCTTTGTTTCTTTGGTTGGTTTTTTGTTTGTTTTGCTGTCTTTTTAAACCTTTTTGTCTTTTTTCTTTTCTTTCCAGTTTTAAATTAAGTATGGGATGCTACCTGTCTGCAAAGATAAGTAGAGCAGCTGTCAGGAAAAGTGTAATTTATTGCAGTGAAAAGAATTCATGCTAAACCAAATCTTGCCTATTTATTCTGGTAATTTTTTTAAAATTGCATCTGATATATATCTTTTTTGTTTCTTCGAAGGGACAGTAGTACCTAATCAGAGGGCAGAAATATATGGTAAACAAAAAAGAGAAACCATTTTGGGGATGAATAGGAAAGAGAGAAAACTTGTTCTGCTTACAAAGGTCTGATGAGTATATGTGTGACTGTTATATGCATGTACATTCTTCAAAATATAGAATTAATTCAGGAAATCACTAAAGGAACAAATACAACCATGTGCAGCACAGTGTTTCTAGCTTACTTGGAAGTTAACCAAAAATTCATACAGTGGATATGCACAGTGGTTCATAACAAGAGGCACAAGTTTTAAACAAGCAAGCTGAATGAAGTAATCAGTGTTGAAATTTCTCGATAAGATACAAAAATATTGTCAGTAGGAATAAATACAAAATGAAGGAAGCTGAGCACATTGAGGAAGAACAGCAATACTAACTTGCCTACACCTATAATTTGAACAATTCCTTTTCACAGTTGGACAAGTAGATGGCTAAATGTATAGCAAATACAAAGATTTTTATTAAAACCTACGGTTAAAATATCTAAGAGAAGCTAGAATCCAACTGAAAATGTAGTAGAGAAAAAGTTGGATATATTAAAGTTGAAGGTTGCACTGGAAACTGACCATTGAAGGCATGGCAGCACAGAAACCTCTGCACAAGTGGGGCAGAGAGAAGTAAACATAAATAAAATTTTGGGGTCCTGCTGGAAGGACATGACAAGAACTACTGAAGTAAGGCTGAGGTAACAGGAAAATCACTGGAGCACAAAACCCTGAAAGCCTGAGGAAGTAATAGATAAGCCATAAATAATTTACAGTGTCTGAAAACACTTCAGTGATCAAAGGGGAAGGAAAGCAGAGAGAATATCTTTGAGTATAGCCAGCTGCAGTTTATTATCAAACTTTTAAAAAAGTTGTTCAGAAGAATTTGAGAGGGTGGAAACAACAGACTGCTTATTTTCTCTGCCATTATTGGGAATTAAAATGAAGAATATGAATTTAGAGCTCGGATGTCAACTGCCAAGTATATACAAACCAGAACTGTAATAAAGCTTCTGAATTCAGTTAGCAGTCAATCATGTTTGGAAAGCCCTTAAACCTTGACATTCTGCACTAGATGCAGAAAAGAAAGTAATTTCTCATGCAATTGTTCACCTTTGGCTCCTTTCCTTAAGTTCCAAGAGAATCGATACCAAACTCTCAATGTCTCTCAATGATCACTTAATATCACAGCTCTTCCTACTTCACCCTATAGAAATCTTGTTAAATAACCAGTTGTGACCCAGTAACTTCTTTGTGTTAAGCAATCATTATTTATTATGTTCTAATGCTTCACAGTGTGTAGTTTGCAAACTCCATAAGGCTGCAAACACAAGTCAAAATAAAGGCAAACTTATACAGCAGTCATGTTTCCTACCTCCTCCTGAGTAAGTATTTATCATGTTGAACAGGTCAATGTCTTTCAGCATAACAATCATTTTAAAGCTCTTCTGCCCCCAGTTTCTTCCATATTTGCCACAGCTGCCTAATAACAGGGATTACACATCCTGTTATACACAATCTGTATTTTCTTAACAAAATTTGTAGAGAATATATTTAGATAGGCACACCAGCTATCAGTGTAACACAGGAAACCAAGGGAAGGATTGGAAACTTAGCAAAATTTCAGATTGAGAAGGAGAGAAACTGAAATTACAATACTATGATGAAGAAGTCTGCTACCATAGTGATTTTTGTGGCTTCCTCATAAAAAGGGCAAAGTTGGAGGCTATCAAATATGACATACACTTAGAGGCATCTTGAGCTTGTCCACACTTGTAGTACTGCTCTTCAGAACAATTATATAGTAAATGCTACAATGCTTAGACTGCACTAGGATTTCAGAGAGGTTATTAAAATTTATTACTGCTGTTGGAATATAAACAAACTGAAACAGTATCTTGAAATTATTGAACCATCTGTTTTAGCTTTCTTTCCACAGCCAGCTTGTTGGTTAACTGCCCTTTCATAATAATTAAGGGTAGCTTAAATGTACTAGTATATTTTATATACATATACTCTGTTTTTACTTATTGTTCAACAAATTATCTAATTAAATGTAGTTGGAAGGATTGACATTAATTCAGTTTCTCAAAACAGCTGAAAACCCCCACAATATTTAGGGTTATCAACACATTTGGAAAATAAGCAGGAGCTTCTTTAGTGTCAGGGTTTTTTGGTTTTTTTTTTTTTGGTTTTTTTTTTTTTTTTTGTTGTTGTTTTTGTTTTGGAGTATGTTCTTTTTTTGTGTGTGGGCCTTATTAGATTCTGTTGCCTTTTTGTTTTTTTCTTTCTCCCCTGAAACTATTTGTTTCTGATCTAGAAAGAAATGAAAAAGGTTTGGCTGATCAGAATTCCTAATAGTTATTGCACAGAATTACTATTTTAGATGCATGAGCAGAACAGTAAAGGTAAGCCTCTTGAAATATTCCATAAGAATAAAATCGAAAAAAATTAATCTTGGAACCATTACAATAAAAAATTTCATTGGGCAGAATTTACTTTAGATGACTTGTATTTTCAGGGGAATGCAAAGCAAGATTTATGTCTTTCAGTTTGGCAGAACCCCAAGCTGCTAAAGTATCAAAGGAAATAAATGGAGTATATGAATTTTTTTTTATATTACCCCTAAGACTTATTACTATATTGTCTGTTATATTCCAATGATTTTAATGAAGACTAAGTTAAGGCTTTCATTTTTGGTCACTAAAAATTTGGTGTTGTGCCAGGTAGTATAGTGGAGGGTAAAAATAGATTCTGGAAATCATATCTTTAGTTTTATGCTCTATTAACAGCTAACATTTCTTTTTCTTTTCTTATCTAATTTTTTTTTTCTTTTCCCACATTTCATAGTTTGTTCTGAAGGGAGAGGAAATGGGAAAGATAAAACTGGGAGGACCACACAAGGACTCCTGTTTTAGGAAAGCCAAGATCTATTTGATGAAAATTTACCCAAATGCAAACTCACAGACTCACCTTCTGCCTTGTCCTTACTTGGCTATTAGAAATTTTGAGATGTGAGAAGAAGCAGTCTCCTACAGGATAAATCAGGGATATGTCTAAAAGCCTTTCATTGCTATAGATTACTGGAATTTGGAATTTAGAAAATATCGTGTTCTGGTCAGCTTCAGCCTGTGTCCTGTGTCAGTCTTAAATGCTTGAAATAGCCCTTAGGTTTCCAAAGGCAAACCTACTGAGCAAAATCAACATGGTTGAATGGCACATATTTATAACCTGTGGCTGAATGATAATAATGAAGTTCTTGTGGTTAGTACAACCTTCACTAAACTACATAATGTTGGTTGCAATCACTGTGTAGGATATATTCTGCTCACAGGTTGTACAACGACAGTGCAGCCAGCTCCCGTTGGTTAATGGGTCACCTAAATTAAATGACAGGTTAGATTACATCTGAACTCCCATTTGGCAAATGTCTTAATCATAAAATATAATAAAAATTGTCACTTCCTCCTCTGCTGCCATTACTTGGAGAATGGTGGCCTTGTCACATCAAGGTTAAATTACATAGGTAAGCAGAAAAGAAATTAGTTGTGACTTACAGACACCCACCATAATTATCATTGTCACTTGTGGGCTCACAGTTTCTGATTATAGCAGTGCAGTATTTTTTTATAGCATTAAAATTCAGTCTAGACTGTACTGTGAATAAACTTAAATCAAATGTATCAGTAGTGTCTGATACACAGAGAAAATTTTTAAAGCGTTCTCACAGTGTAAATATTAATGTTGCATTTCTTAAGTTTCTGTGGAGAAGTTAAAAAGTTGAAATGCAAAACAAAGAGGGAAAAGAAGAAACTAAAATATTCAGCATCAAATCCAATAAAAGACAGTTTTTTGCAAGGTATTTTAAAATTATGGTAAAATTTTACAATTTTATAAAATCTGGATTTTCAGTTATATAACTTAATGGGATTTTAAATTTCCTTGTTGATAAAACTAAATTGCTGGAATTTGCACATATATTTATGTAAATATACTGGAAAACACTGAAGTCCTGTCAGTTTCTACAATGATATACAGAAAGTAAAATGTCTTGATGTGAAAATTTTCTAATGTTACTTTTTTCATTTTTCCCATATAGCCATCAAGGTTTGCTTATGACAGACCTTGCTGAAGATAACTTCCTACTCCATAGCATGATACAAACTGCAAAAATGGCATGTGAAACTAATTTTTCTCTGGTGGCCATATAGAATTACATCTATTTACCATAGATGCCATCCCTCTGGCAGCTTCACATAATGCCTAACACTGTTGTAGTGCCATGACAGAAACAAATACACATTTAACACCTTGAATGCATGATATCTGTGCAACTTTTCGTTACAGAGATAAGGAAAATTGCAACATCTTTAAAAAATAAATGTACTTTTCAACAGCTATTGTGTACTTTGTCTTGTCAAGAATATAAGTAAGATGAAAGACTAAGTGTTACTAAATAATCCTCAGCAAAACCCAAGAGTCTGCATCATTCCATCTACCATAAACTGTAGAGTCAAAGTGCATTATGTTATAAGGAGTAATCAGAGATGTGGTTTATCCCTCCAATAGATAACAACCAGACAACTTCTCATCATTTGGTCTTTTGTAAATAGGTTCACAGTTTGAAAAACATTAAGTTTTTAAGTCAGCAAATACTCCTGCAAGCAACTTTTGTTTGGAAAAACAAGGTTTTATTTATGGATAGTCTTTAAAAGAAATCAATTTTTTACATTAAATAAGATGAATATATTATTTTTCCTCCTTTCTCACATCCTTCATGCCTGCAGGCTGTTTTATCCATGTTACTTAAGAAGGCCATCTTATTTTTTTCCATGTTTTTTGAGCATAAAGCTATGAAATGCATTACCTCACAATTCCAGTAGATTTGCAGTCACTTTTCAGAAGTCTGAATATCAACAGGGGCAAACCAGAAGAAATGAGAAGGAAATAAACTCAATTAAATGGGGTCTAAGCCTGCACAAAAAGAAGGAAATTGCAGAATATTAGTAGTGACAATGACAATGCTTCTATTTTGACATACAAAATCTGGAAACATAAATGATTATAAAATGTTGATGGTCACACCAGATGCAGTTGTTGCCTTATTCCTTCCTTCTAATTTTTACTATTCCAGGCACAAATAAATGTTAAAGGGGAGATTGATGATGAGAGTAAGAAAGTCCTGTTAAAACTTCAGTTTTAATAGAACTTATATACTCTTTGTCTTGGCTTTTTTGTGAGTTTTTGTTGTTGTTTTTATTGCTTGTTTGTTTTGTTCTGTTTGTGCTTTTATTGGTTTTTTGGGTGGTTTTTTTTTTTTTGTAACATGGTTTGCATTTCCACTATTTGCATTTCCAAATGTAGTAAAGTTCTGGCTCTTAACGAGACAGCTTTCTCATAAGGAAACTTGCTCATGTAGAGTGCCAAAATATTTTATTTTGATATGCAACAATTTTGAGACTGATAGTCAATCAAATGATAACTACTTGCCTCTACCTTTTCAATCCTCATTTAAATGTCAGCACAGATGTCCTGCAAAGCAAAAAAAGTCATCTCAGGAAAGAAAGGAAAAATTTCTGAAAATAATTATTTTAATTCTTCAAAGTTTTACTTCTCAGTCATTCTCTATGGAAATTATGTATTTCCTAATTGCATGAACCTCCATGAAGAAAAGGAGTTTTAGCCAAACAAAAGATGGAAAACTACATGGCTTTGGGCACTATGTAGAGTAATGAAGGTTTTCTAAAAATATTTAAGAATTTCAAACAATGCAGCTCAGAAGTTGGGGAGTTTTGCTAATTACTGTGGGGAGGGGGAAGTCGTTAGTAAGTCTATCACTGACACTTATTGCTGCAAGTTTATTCATTCTGTATGATTCAAAGTGGCTCTTGCAGTTAACACCACTATGCAGCCGAAGGTTGCATGACAGAGTAACAGGGGAACATGCAGGACTAATTTACTTTTTTGTTAGTTCTAAGTAATTAGAAAAACTGTCGCAGCCAAAATATTCCATACAGATGACAGGAAATAAACAATTCTGTGAAAACTGTGATCCTGTGATCACCCTTCCTAAATGGTCTCAGAAATACTTTTCTAAGTATCAGAAAAAAATTTATTTTCTTGATGCTATTTGTAAGTTTAAAGTATGTAGACTCAAGAAACAGATAAAATTATTCTTGGGGCCTAATCCTGATTTCAAGTATTGATTTTCTTACCAATGAACATTGCTGGACATTGCTGGGTATTTAAGGAAAACATTGCCCTGAAAATCTCTTTAACTGCATTTTTTTTTCCTGCTAGAAGTCAGAGATATTTATTGTTTGTTTTTACTAAAATTATCTCTTAATTTGTAATACTAAGTGTAATGTGATAAGAAAGGGCAGAGGATATTAGTTTACTAAATCAGAGACATTATACCCTTTAATCTAGCAATACCAACAAATAAACCCCAAACAAGTACCTTATGAAATTCCATCTAAAAACTTCATACAAGAATAATTAAAAGTAATTTGGTCATCTCTGTTGTCACAGACTTTTAAAAATTATAAAGCAAAGTCTTCCTTTGTACACACAGAATTTATACTCTTGAAGGACGAGTTAAGGAACCTGACCAACCTTGGCATTTTCTGATCTTCCAGAATGATAGGCTAAGAATCCTCCTGTGGTCCATGAAAGATCACAGTAAATCCCTGGAAAGCAAGGCAAAGCCCAAGGATATTTTTGTCTGACGACTGAACAGTAAATAGAGGGATGAAGGAAGAAATGTTGTAGCCTTCTGTTTTCCAGCCCTGAAGAAACTCTTGTCATGAATCTCCAGCCATGCGATTCTTTTCCTACCAACTGTCAGCCTGACCTTTGGTTTCACAGCGGCTGTGTTTGTGATGGCACCATTGGGAATGTACCGTTTTAACTATCAAAAATTCTGAGTTGATTTATTTTTTTCCTCACACTTCTTTCTCACAAAATACAGGGTACAGATTAGGACAAAGCTTAATAAACTTGAAGAAAGATGGGAGATTATTACATAAGTCCTGACAGAAATACTTCTGATTTCATTAACTTTTGTAAAGTTATTGCTTTCACGACTTGAGTTTATGTTTAATTTGTAATTCTGTTGTTAAAACTTTTACAAAATAAATCTTTATAAAAAGACTAGATGAGGTTTCCTCTGTGTGTTTGATACCCTAGATGAACCATGTATGTGCTGCTGGTTTCTCATGGTGCTTCTGTTACTGATCTGATCTGAAGTCTACGTATTGTAATAGTCAACATATCAATAGATCTTTGCCCCAGACTTTTTATAGGATCCTCTGGAAGAAGCGGGGTTTTTCCTGCAGTTCTCCTCCACTACATTGGTGAGAGATATCAGAGGGAACTGAAATGAAAATGTTGAAGGAGAGATGAAAAACCCACAGTTGTTACTGAAAGTATTTTTCTAAGGTAATTTCAACTTTTTTTTCAAGATTTTTCTTAAAGATAGAAGTTGTGCTTGTAATTAAATGGAAATTTTAATAAGGGAGGCTTGTTTTGCCTCATAATAAGGAAGAGATAGTGGCTATTGCAGAAATCCTATTAACACATAATAAGATGTTATGTTGGTTTATAGTTTGTGACCATACTTAACTAATGCAAGATTTGGTTTACTTGTGTGTATTATAAAAATCTCAAATTAATATAGAAGTTTAATAACTTTCTTCATGAAGATTGTGCCTGTTAAAAATTGCTCTATGGCTCACTAAAATATTGGTATCAAATGAGGACACAAGGAAGCAATTAGTTTTGCTTTATGTGTATCATTTGTTAGACTTTAAAGCTTTAGTGGAATTCAGTGCTCTAAAAGACTTGGTTTTTTAGGTGATTATGTTTTACTTTCTTCCCACCAGAATTTTTCAAATGAAAATGAGCACATTTCTATTTGCGCCTAATTTAAGTGATTACTCTGTAAACAAACATTTCTCATAATGTCTTGAATTTGCTTTCAAGATTCCTATGTCCTCTTTCATATCCTAAAGTTAGCACATGTATGTTTCTCATATTACTGTCTATAATAATACAAATTTTCATGTTTGTGACATTTCAAATTTCTTTTAATTTATTTTGTATCTTGCAAAGTACTTCCAAGAAACAAAATGCTGGTACACAGTGATTTTATTCTGCTTCCAGAATCACAGAACAGTACAGCTTGAAAGAACTTTAAAGATTATCTTGGACAGTAAAGTTATTTTTTTAATTGTGTTTTTCTTTCAAACTGTTTCAGTGCTAGAGATAGTCTTAGAACAGGATCCTCAAGCCTCTTCATTTCTTCATTTCTTCTGAGGTTCTATTATGCTCCTTTTCTTACACAATAACACAGTAGTGAAGAAAGTCGTCCTTGTAAGGTCTTGATTTGCTTATTATACATCTTAACAGGAGTCAATCTAGTACAGTGCAAAAAGATTTGAAGTTAATTTTCTGTAGTCAACAGCAGTTCTTGTTTTGCAGAGGGTGTGATTCGGTCCAACAGACGGACCTTTACAGTAGCTTACAATCTTCAGGGTCCTGATTTATCAGGTAACTCAATGAAACTGCTGAAGTTAAACAGGCTTAACTTTGTAGTGACATAATGATTAATTGAGTTTTTATTGTAGTTGAGCAGAGCAATCCAGAAAACTACAGAAATAATAAACCATCTTGTTCTCAGGATTCAGGAATCAATCTGAAGTCTTGTTCTGCAAGCTGCAACATTATCAGCTTGGCTGGGCTGTTCTACTGATGGTTTTTTTATGTCAAAAAGTAATTCATTCTCAACAGTTTTAACAAAACCTTTCTACCTTTCCATCTCTCTCTTTTTTTGTTGCTTTTCGTTATTAAGTATATGTTTCCATGGGACCCTACCACAAATGTGCACTTGCATACAAGCCAGAACATCTGGGAGCTCACCCAGATAAAAGAGGCTGGAGAGAGAGAAAGAATGAGGTATGTCCCATTTCTTACTCGTGGTCAGTTTTTAACTCTACCAAAAATGAAAGAATGCAAACTTCCTAAGAACACTGAAGGGCAGAGTTGTCAGTCTTACACAAAATATTTAACACCAGGTTGAATCTAACACATCTGGCATTTTTGGCCAAGGACAAACAGCACAAATTTCTTTAGTGTGCCAGACAGCTTGATTTGTCATCTGATAAACCTATTTAGATTAGAGCAGTGATAAATTAATATTCATGTCATTAACACTAAGAATAATAGTAAAAGTTTAAATATTTTTGATGGACCTATGATAGGTTTATAAATATATGCCTCATTTTGCGAAGAGTAAGAGGATATGGGAACTTACCTTATAAATTTACAGATATGAAAGTTTTTCTAACACCAGTTTAAGAATGAGGTAAATATAGCTTTACTGTATACCTATGTAAAGTACAAGTGCAAAGAAAATAATGGTGTTATAGTAGAACTTGGCATACCTGTTCTTGTATAATCAAGTTAGCACAGATTAAGCAGGAGTGTTGTTTTACTGAGAAGACTCAGATGCTATTATATCCAACAATCTAGGCCTCCTACTTTGCTCCATCATGTGATCTGATGCCACAGCAGAATTTAAACTGTATGCTGACATTCCCATCAGAACTGCACTCATCTTTTAATTATAAGATTACTTTTTTAAAGTCATTTTATTGATGCCAAGATGATTTTTTTGCCTTTTCTTTTATATACTTTTCATGTATCCTAAGTACTCTTAGCATGCATACTTGTTATTCCTTAAGTCTGATAACTTAGCATAGTCCTAGCATTCCATTAGACCAGGAGACCAAAGATCCGGGACGCCTTGCAGCTGCAGGCCAAAAAGCCCTACGCTACCTTGAGAAATCGAGGTCCTCTCTAGAATATATTCTGTCAACTACGGTTTGGTCCATGCAAGGGGGAATTACTCAAGGTGAGAGGATATCAATGCTGTTGTGTCAAGCCTCTCATTGGGGCATCTTTGTTAGGTATGTTAATTTGTAAGGTCTATAAAATTGCACATGTGATCTATCGTGTGTGTGCATGTCAGCGCATCCCACCTTGGCCAAGTGGTACACCAGAAGGATCCTTATTACACACCAAAGTAAAAACCCTTTATCTCTTAACCATGTCTGGCTCTTAATTTTTAGGACCAGGGAAAAGTATAAGCTACTTGCCTTGGTGCAAGACAATATCTTGCTGACACTCCTGGATGGAGATAGAGGGAGGACTCTGTGATGGTAGTCAGTACCCATTTTTCAGTTTGCATTAAGTAGGGCATAACACTTTGTTATATCTCTTAGAGTATCCAAAGATGTCCTATATTCACAGATGTGAAGAAAGCTTAGTTTTTAAGGCTCATCGCAACTCAAATGGAAAAAGAACAAGACACCAGTCTTCAAATGCAGGAAAACTGAAGGCATAAAACTTTGCCCACTCATAGGGATAGCTTAAAACTTTTAAAAAAGGAGAGATTTTGATTGGATGTTAGGAATAAGTTATTTATTCACTAATTTTTAATTATTTAATTATTTCTTAATTATTTTAATTAAGAAATTATTTACTCACTAAAGAGTAGTGAGGCTCTAGAACAGGTTGCCCAGAGAAGCTGTGAATGGCCCATCCCTGGAAGTGTTTGAGGCCAGGTGGGATGAGTTCCTGGGCAATCTGATCTAGTAGGTGGCATCCCTGCCCATGGCATGGGGGTTGGAACTAAATGATATTTAAGGTCCTTTACAACCCAAGCTTTTATATTTTATATGATTCTATGATAATTGTTATCATACTGCTAACCACAGCATGAAATATATTCTGTCAACAATCATTTTGCTTCTTTGCATCAGAAAAGCATTTTGTACAATTGGAGAAGGAAACTGGAGGTTTAGGTGCGTGGTTCTGCTGCATCTGTCACCTTAGAGTGCCCTTAAAGTACTCAATGATACACATAAAAAGCACAGGCTACCCTGTATGTCTGTGATAAAATGTCACTATTGTAAAAAAGGTACACATGCAGGTGATTTTTCTACATCTGGAGGAATTATATTTTATGTGAACAAGATGAAAAATGAGCAAGCTGCTATACAGAACTCGCCAATAAAAACAAAACCAAAATAATAAAATAAGCCCCCATACCAGTAGTTTAGTCAACTGTGCATTGTCCATCTGGGTTAGGCTACCCTGAATTTTCAGTTATAAAGGGAAAGAATTCCACTTCCTTAGGATACTTGAGCTTTGAGTAATTTTTGTTTAAGGTTGTGAGGATTCAACACTCAAGAAAATTTGTTAGTTATCCTTCTCAAAAAGACATTTACAGTGAGTGGAGCAGATTTGAAAGATATTATGTGAACTTTTCCTGGGTTCCAATCTGTCACCTAACATAAATTTACAAAAAGTGACTCAGTATGTGAGAGGCCCTCCTTAAGAGTTCATTATAATGTGGGACTAAAAAGGATATTTCAAGCAGTCCAAAGCTGGAATAAAAGGTTGTTCTGAGTCCTCGACTCCTACAATCATCTTTCTACTTCTTTTATGCACCAGGTTAGTAGTCATTTTTGGACAGCTAGTATCTGCATGAACTTCTCTCCTACTACTTCTTTATTCCCTAAATTTCAGGGGACTTGTATCCACCAGGATGTGGAATAAGAGAGATTTTTTTCAGAAATTCTTACACGGTTCTCTTTAAAACAAAAACCTCATACAATGCTATTCTAGAGCTCTGTTTCCATTTCTGTTATTTTTTGAAATCTTATCCTATTACCTGTTTTGTTGTCATTCCTGGTTTAATTTTGTAGTTTTGCAGTTTTGTTTAAAGCAAAGGCTCATGTAAGGATATGGTGGCTGTCTGTCTGCATGTGCTGTAATAAAGGACTGATGAGTCATGTCCAGTGGTTTTCTCTTTTTAGAGCACTAATAATTGGCTTAGCCTACAAACCTCCACACCTTGTGTGTGCAATTTCCATGGCACTGCAAGTATAAAGTAAAATGGCACTTTCCCATAAAGTAAAAAGGTTTTTCAGAAAAAATGCAACAGTTGGTGCATGCATTGTCCCAGAGATGCTAATGGAAATAGGAGTGATTAATATTTTTAAAACCTTAAACAGCAAAGGAAAAAAGCTTTATTTTCTCCACCAGAGAAACACTGTTACTGCACTGGTTTTTTTTAGCTGTGCTGTTAATAGCAAGAATTACAGGTCTCATTGCAAAGTAGGTGTGCAAATGCATCAATGTGACAAGGTGGAAAAGTTGAGCTCAGACTATAACAGCTTTCCTACTCTTTGCAGGATTCTAGATACATCTTTCTTCCTTTATTTAAATAAATAATTTTGCAAATGAGAATTTGTACTTTGATTCTGAGTGATTTTCAATTCCAGCTGTTCTCCACTACTGCTATAAACTATATCCCCGAAGAGAACTCCACTTTCCCTGTTAAGTCATCAATTGTTCTTACATTTACTGACCCTGTGAATTCATTTATATTGGCATACTGTATCCCTGAGCAGGAAAGATGATATTTTTGTGAAACATTAATGTTACTTTATTATCATTGCTCTGAAATCTCTTTTTGGTTACCCTGTGAATTATATGGTGTTAGCTTTCTGTGGAGCATTTAGTTTCTATTAAACTTGCAGAAAAAACTGTTCATACAGGGCATTACTTTAAAAAATCCTATTTTTTCTAGTGATTTTTTGTGTTATAATTTTCATGGATTGCAGCATTTCATTATGTAACATGACACTTTTTTTCCTAATTTTTGGCTTTTTCATTAGCATTTGGAGTGAAAGAAAAAAGAAAAAAGAAAAAAGAAAAAAGAAAAAAGAAAAAAGAAAAAAGAAAAAAGAAAAAAGAAAAAAGAAAAAAGAAAAAAGAAAAAAGAAAAAAGAAAAAAGAAAAAAGAAAAAAGAAAAAAGAAAAAAGAAAAAAGAAAAAAGAAAAAAGAAAAAAGAAAAAAGAAAAAAGAAAAAAGAAAAAAGAAAAAAGAAAAAAGAAAAGGATTAGTTTAAAAGTGATGGTTAGAAAGAACAATCAAACACATCAATGTGGAAATACACAATCAAAAGAGGGGTTTTTTTCCCCAGCAAGATGGTATAGCAGGACAAGCTTTGTTTTTTTATTTTCCCAAGACAAAAACCAGTGTATGAGAAAAGCAAGAATAACCTTAGCAAAATTTTTTTTTCTTGACCAAAAATTACAGTAAAATATGTTTTGCAGTAACTATGTTGCAAAACCAGAAAAAGTGGGTTAAATATTAAGAAAAAGCAAAAATGAATACTATACATCCATAAATAGCTCAGAGAAATATAAAAATGTCAATATGTTTTACTGATATCCATTAGATCTTTTGTATCTCAGTTTATAAATGCTTGGCTAAGTCACTTTTTGTTTTCAAGACCGTTAGTGGGGGAAAATGAAAGGATTACTTACAAATTCATTACATTTTTGTTGGTTTTAGACATTTTTAGGAAGTCTTATAATCTACAAAGTATATTAAAATTATGAGTATGAGAATGCTTTTGAAGAACACATTTTTATTAAATTAATGTAATCAATGGAGTAGCAGATCATTAGTAGCAATTAAAAATAGAAAAAAGTAAATATTCTATAGTGAAAATTTTCAGAGTGAAAAATGAACCAGTACTTAAAACTTGCTGTAAAATTCCATTAAAATTGCAAAGGGAAAGAATGTCTATCTGCAAATAATTTATAAGCAGAGGAAAAGATTTAGCTTTGAAAATGTTCACATCTATGTATATTTGAATAGTTATGCTCATGTATGGTTTATGAATACCTCTGCTCTGTAAGAATTCCAAATCTGCCATGATAGTGTGAATGCCTCATTGGGACTTCCACTGAAACCAACTAGCATCCCTTGGGATAAACTCTTCTTAGCAATTTTTTTTTTTTTTAGTTCAATGAAATGAGTTTGTATGTCTATGGGTAACAAAGCTGCTGAAGGATCTAAAGAACAAGTCCTGTGAGGAGCAGCTGAGGGAGCTGGGGTTGTTTAACCTCAAGAAAAGGAGGCTCAGGGATGTCCTTCTTTTTTCTTTTCACATCTACCTGACAGTAGGTTGTATCCAGGTGGGGATTGGTCTCTTCTCCTGGGTACCAATAGGTAGGACAAGATGAAATGACCTCAAGTTGTGCCAGGGGAGTTTTAGATTGGATATTGTAAAAAGAGTTCTCACCAAAAGGGTCATGAAGCACTGGAACAGGCTGCTCGGGGAAGTGGTGGAGTCACATCCCTGGAGCTCTTTAAAAGGCCAACATGGCCAACATAATGGTTGGACTTGATGATCTTTNATTTAAAAGGCTTTTAGATGTGGTTTATTGGTGGATATGGCCAACAGTGGATAATGGTTAGACTTGATGATCTTTAAGGTCTTTTCCAATCTAAAATTATTCTCTCTTTTCCAACCTTAATGATTCATTGATTCTATGATGCTATGATGATCCTAATGATCTTTTTCAATATAAAGAATTCTACAATTCTATGCATGCCAAAAATGAACCTGAGTTTTTTTAAGAATGATGGTATAGCAAATGCCAGTGATGTCACTGTTTTCTTTTGAACTTGATAGAAAATTATCTAGAAATTTATAAAGGTAAAACAGCCTTCAGATATCTTGTTTAATGTTTTTAAGCAATGTATTGCAAGAATATATAAATGTGAAATATTTATTTTTGTGGATTTTTACGCAAAATATGTTTCTTGTTCTGTAAGAAACAGTTTTACAAAATAGACCTCTTAATCCTGATGTGCAGTATCTATATCTATATATGAAGTGAAAATGCCATAAACACATTGAAGGCACAAAACAAAAGCTGAAACTTTCAGAATAAATGGAAATTTTGCACACTATTGAGCACAGTAAATCAACATTATAAAAATTGTCCACTATAAAAATAAACTCTTTTCCCAAAGCCCTTAATGCAAGAAAGGCATATAACCTGTAACAGTGAGATAATTGGATTCCACTGCAATACAATTTTTAAAAAAAGCTTTTTAAATTCTTAAGAATGATGTTATCCATTCACCATAAGTCTTGGAAATCAGGACACACATGATTCCAAATATCACCTGAAAAGAAGGAATGACAGTATGAATGACATAGTAAAAGAAACCTGTGTTCTATACATATATTTTTTTTTACTATTCTTGAAGGCAGTCAGGAGACTCTCATGGCCAGTAGAGAAGGGAGGAAGTAAGGGTATGAGGACACACATACTACATGAAATCAAGAAGTTTGCCTGGCCACTATTTTGTGGACAGATATAGAAACATCAAGGTGACAAAAGAGTGTACACATAACATAATGCATCTTCAGGATTTACCAAGCTGAAAAGAGAAAATATTTGGAGATTCCACGTGTAAGAAATTACATCTTTTGTGTTATTGTATAAAATTACTGGCTTGTATGTTACACTCTTGTTTCATTGGTTAATCTAATTGACTAATAAACTCATAACATCTTGCAGAAAATAATTCCTCAGCTTAATTACAATGTGCCAGAGGAAGTTCCTCCATCAGACAGTTTTGAACCCCTCCCTTCCTAGCTTTAACTGAAGTTGTCATCATCTGTACTGGAGGATAGTGAAACACATTTCCTGATTGTTTTTCATATGCTGCTCATATTTTACAAGTCTCCATCCTCTTCCTCTTCCCATTCTTATTTTTCTCTCCTTTAAGATTTAGAAGCAAACATGTAAATGAACACACAACAATTATATAGATAAGTGGTGTTGATATAGAACATATTCTAAACCTTTGATTATCCTTGGCACCCTTCTCTGAAGCATTTCCAGTATTATCTGTGTCCTGAAGAGAAAAGAAAAGAATATCTTCAAGATTCAGAAAGACATGGGTATATGGAATTGAAAAGCCATGAAATTTTCTTTCCTAATAAAGTGTTTGACTCCATATAACAACAAAGATTCACCATAAACTATTCTGCAGCTCATTGTGTCTTCCAAGGACTTTCTTGTGTCTGGTTTTAAATAAGCCTATCACATTGAGGTGCTAATTATAAATTTGTGTTAGGAGTAGATACTTGTGCAATTTGTCTCTTTATATAGTGACATATCATGTTTCTCTGATTGAAAACTTGAGTCATATTCACTTTAATTCTCAGACCAATTTATAGCCATAATTTCAGATGAGCATGATGATGATATTTCATACTGTCAAAGTATAGCTGGTGACATCAGGGCCAGTTGCACTTGAAATTAACTGGTACAAAATGGTTTCAAAACAGACATGCTGAACACCAAGTGAATGGTCATGATTTCAGAAACAGCTGAATACCCTAAGGTGATCTCTTTGGTAATTACCCATAATCCCCCATTAAAATGTCAGTCCCTTTCCTATGGGTGTTCAAATAAGATAAGTTTAGTGTTAATGTCTGTACTTTGCCAAAACCAGCAAGTTTGGGAGCTTCCAAACTGGACTACTTTTGGCACAGTTGCACTAGAACAACAACATGTAATCTTACTCCAAGGGATGGTGCACAGTCAGTACAGTGTGAGCAGAATACTACCTGTGACTGCAGACATATTTCATGAGAAGAGTTAGCTCTGTTTGAATAGCACATTATACTGTATGAGACAAAAATGAACTGGATAGCTCATCTAAGGGTGTAAAACAAGGGTCAGAGAACTTGAGAACTTAAATGCCCGAGTTCTTAGCTGTGCTAGGTTTGATGTGGCTTAAAATAGCTCAGTAATGAGCTTTCTTATGCACACATTCACACACAAAAAATCCAGTAGTGATATTTTCAGTTGCTAGACACACTCAGGCTTAGAACCATAAAATACTAGAATCATCAAGGTTGAAAGAGACCTTCAAGATCCTTTAGTCCAACCATTCAGCCGGCACTACCACTTCAACCCCTAAGCCATTAAACAACATCACCCAGCACCAGATCCAGATGTCTCTTGAACATCTCCAGGGATGGTGACTCCACCAC
>VWYE01006290.1:473618-502738 GCA_013398995.1 Alaudala cheleensis
TAACAGTAAAAAAAAAAATTTTAGTATCTAATCCGAATCTCCCCTGTCTCAGTTCATGGTCATTTCCTCTGGACCTCTCACTGCAGGCACAGCAGAAGAGATTGGCCCCCATCTTGATAAAACATCCTTTCAGTTGTAGAGAACAATGAGGTCCCCCTGAGCCTCCTCTTCTCAAGACCAAACAAACCCAGCTCCCCCTACCATCCCCATAAGACATGTTCTCTAAACCCTTCACAAACCTTGTTGCCCTTGTCTGGACATGCTCCAGCACGACAATGTCCTTTTCGAAGTGAAGGGCCCAAAACTGAGTGCAGTAATCAAGGTGCAGTCCCACCAGTGCTGAGTACAGGGGGAAAATCATTACCCTGGTCCTGTTGGACACACTTGATAGAGACCAGGATGTTGTTGGCCTTCTTGGCCACATGAGCACATGCTGGCTCATGTTCAGCCAGCTGCCAACCAGCCTCTTTTTGCTGTGCAGTTTTCTAGCCACTGCTCTCCAAGCCTGACTACACTGGATTGCTGCAACCCACCTGGATGTGTTCCTGTGTCACCTGCTCTAGGTGACCCTGCCTTGGCAGGGCAGTTGGACCAAATGATATCTAGAGGTCACTTCAAGTAGGAATTCTGTGTTTCTGTGACACAAACACAGGAGCCAGAGGCCTTTCCTTATTGAACTTCATGCCATTGTCCTTACTCTGTTGCTCAAGGTGTCTCTGTAGACCTGTTTTACCCTTGAGCAGGTCAACACTCCCACCAAACTTGATGTCATCTGCAAATTTACTGAGGGTGCCCTTGATCACCACATCCAGATCATCAGTAAAGATACTAAACAGGACCCACCCCAAAACTGAGCCCAGGGGAGCACCACTAGTGACTTACTGCCGACAGGATTTAACTCCATTCACCACAGCCCCCCCTGGGGCTGGCCATCCAGCCCATTTTCTACCCACCACAGTCTCCCATCCAAGCCATGAGCAGCCATTTTTTTCTAGGATCATGCTGTGTGTGATGGCATCAAATGATTTACTGAAGTCTAGATAGACAACATCCAAAGCTTTTCCCTCATCTGCTACACAGATCTTGATCTTGAAGAAGATCAGGTTGGTTAAGAAGGACTTTAGTTTCATGAATCTCTATGGGCAGGGCCTCATGTCTTGCATGTGCTACGTAATGTCACTTTGGTTGATCTCTTCCATTACCTTGCTCTGAACTAAGACTTTTTTTTCCTAGTAACACAGAATTGCTACACCTATACTACATGTTAAAAAGTTTGTGGTGGTTGTTTTTCCTAGTGACAGAAAATAAACTGATTTTTCACTTAGCATCTATCAATTATATATTCTTTTATTTTGTACAAGACTTTTTCCTAATTTTTTAGATTACCATTTTTTAGATTACCAGGTTTATTTGTATTTAAATCCTTTAAGCTTGCTGCATCAATTGGGATTAACCTTCTTACTCTGTCTTGTAAAACCACAAAGATGAAATATTCTTAGGAGAATCTGATGGAGTGGTTCCATGGACAATTACTTACTACATTCATCATTCACATCTGAGTCATTGTATGTATCTCAGGGTGCCCTGACTGATGCACTGAGGCCTAAGTCACCAGCTTCACAGTTTTGCAGTCTGTGCATGTTGTCCTTGAATCACAACAAAAAGTATTTCAATCTCTTGCTGTTTACGACATTTTATGGTATGGACCAGTCTTGTCCTCATTCATATCTCAATAGAGTTGGTTTCTGATTGTACTTTAAGTTGTAAAAGTGATTCTTTTTTTTCCTACACAGAGAATCTTTCTGTAGGTCTCCTAAACTGACCTGAAGACAGTCATATCTTCTGTATCAATACATTTTTCATAATCTAATTATGTTGTTGTTTATACATAGTAATAGAGGGTGCGGCCTCTCTCATCTAAAATTTACAGTTTTTTTCAACAGAGTTTTTTATCGTTTTATTGCTGCAAGACAGGACATTTTTGATTTTTTTTTAGAGCCACAAAAGAACCTTTTTTAACACTAAAAGCACATTTCTAGCTTCTGCCATCATGCTTCCTCCAGTTCCCCTCCATCCTTCCTTTTCTGTCCTTCACTGCAACAGAGGAGGTGCCCTTTCCCAAAGTTCAATTTCACAGTCCCAGACATGTCCCATTCCATTCACAAGATCAGGTGTTTCAGAAGAAGGCAGAAAAGCCCAAATCTTTGCTAGTGTAGCTGGTGTTGATCCCCCAACACCAAACCCAGCTGAAGGAAATCCACCTTTCAGATAGGTTTATCATTTTGGAGCCACACTTAAAATTATTAATACAAGCAGTTAAATGAGCCACCTTGCAAGAGACTCAGCAATTAAGCAGTCTTGAGCAGAAGGAGAGATCATGCTCTAAAGAAAAAGTTCTAGAATAGTGTGACTGTTCATATTGTTAGGTTACACTAGATTTAAGACTTCAACACTGTTTGGAAATATTGACTTAAGGAAAAAAATTGAAAAATCTAGCAATGTTTTATTGGCAAATTAGAAATTGATTTTGTTGCTGATGTTTTCTTTAATGGCCTAGAAAGTAATGGATTCTTCTTATTTTTATTTTTAAATCATGATCCTTCTATTGGCTACTATTTCAGGTCATAATAAATAAACAAGTTCATTTAGACAGAGATCAAAATAATGTTTTGAAGCATAATATTGAGACAGTTAGGAACAAAATCTTGATTGTAGCAGTGAATGATGGCTCAAAGTGAAACTAGAAAAAGATATATGTTGAATTCATATTTGATATCATAACATATCCTATTTGAAACATATCATAATTTGAAAAATTGTTTCACAAAGGAATAATGTTAAAATTTGGGAAGTGTTTCTTTTGGGAGTTTTCTGTCAGTCAAAGTTGGTTCTGCTTCCAATCTTAACAAGTAACATATGTTAAAAATTTTTACCACCTTGAGTTTCCAGCTTTTAGCATGTTTGCACTTTGCTTAAAATTAGCTGTGTTGAAGAGAGGAAGAACAAGACAAGATATAAAAAAAGACTGCAATTTTCTTCATCCCACAATTCAGTGCTTTGCCCTGTGAGCTCTTTGCTTTTCATACAGTCTAGACTGCATGAGTGATACTAGTCTTTCTAAAGAGAGGACTGTTTGCAGTCATCTGTCCTTTGCTTTCTTTTTCCATCTGTTTAAGTGTGAAGGCATCAATCTACAAGACTACAAATACTATTTCTGTATTTGAATGCAAGTTTAAGTGTTTTCAGTGTTCTCCTGTCTCAATGTTTCCCTATTTCAGTGTTTAGATTGTCCTGAAGATTAAAAAAAACCCATAAGTATTGTGGTGTCTAAGTCTTAAATGCACTAAGCCTTTGAATAGCATCTATCTTCTGAAAGGCAATCCATTCTTGCATCTTTTCCTCTTAAAAGTGTATTTTAATTGCTACTTCAATGCTCTTCATGTCTTTCAAATTAATATATTTTAGTCTGATAAATCAAAGGTGACACAATTCATAGTGAACTAAGTGAAAAAAAATGTTGACAGTGATTTTTCTAGAGCAGTAATAGCCTGAAATAGCAATTAGTATGCAAAGTAAAGCCAGCCAAGTAATCCTGGTACATAAACAGTCAATGGGAAGAATTTAACTAAATATTTGCAAAGAAGCCATAGCAGATTGACTTGAAGACTCTCAAATGGAAGGTTTCCAGCTATAAATATTTACTTATAGAATCTGTCATTCCTGACTTCCTAATATGTTATCTTTTTTCCATAATTTATTTTATTTGTGGCCTTATTAAGACATAATTATCTATAACATCATTGTTAAAATTGACTTAATATTTCTTTTTCTTTCTCATTGGTGTTAAAAAGATGATCCAGAAATATGTTTGTACAGATAATGAATGATAAACAGTCTTGAATTTCTCTCTGTTGTCACAGGTAAGCAGATCTCCACTCTAAAATGAAAAGAATTATATTCTAATAACTAAGATATAGAAGGTAGAAATAGGTACTGGCAATCAGCTTTAATTTTCAGAACATTTCTGAAGCTATCTGGACAGTGAATGCCTCAATAAAGCTGACATATTTACTGAGCATATCAGTAAAAATGAAAATAAACTGCAGAACTAGTGGATATATACTGCATACCAAACAAATTAAAAGACAGGTAACTAGCTGATAATAAATTGTTCAACTTCATGTAGAAACCAATCACAGTGAAGTCATGCTGGAGGATTGATACAGATATCCCTAAGATTATGACAGGCTATGGAACATGAATGTAGAAAAACTGTTCACTTTCTGTTCCAAGAAAATGAATTGACTTTACTAACAGAGGTAAACTGTAGAACATTTTGGCACAGCTCAGTAGGGTTACCAGAAATGCACATGGCAGATAGAAGCCCAGTATAGGTTTCTGTTTGTGTAGAAGTGATTTAATGAAAAGGAGTCAAGAGAGAGAAAGAATGTTCAAAGGGTTGTGGGATAATACACTTTTACAACCTTTCTTGTACCTCCATAGAGCCTTTTGGGCTAGTAACGAGAGAAGCAAAAATCTTTTCATTATTTCATTATTGATAGTTTTGCCACTGTTTACACTGCTTATGATCAAATTAATGCAATTTGGGTAAAACAATATGGTTTGGTAGGGTTAGTACCTAAATGACTCCCAGTAAATACTTTTTCAGCTTCTCTAGATTTTAAGTGTTGCATTTATACATTTCTAAGTCTGTAAGCTCTTGTGGTATTGCACCTTTGGTGGCTTATTGACTGCTGCTAATGGAAAATGATCTGCTACAGAGATGCTGGATGATGTTTCATCTCTGCTACACTGCAATACCTTCAATTTCTACAGTGTGTTTGTACTTGATGCTTACTGAAATTTATTATCTCTAGACTCCAGGGGTAACCTAAACATTTTCTCTACTTTCCTCTTTCATATAGAAATAACAGTTGAGAATTTGCTTGTTTAAGGACTTGAAAGATTTTGTCTTTGTTAGATTTTTATTCTTCTTGTGTATCAATTCAAATAATTGTATCAGACAAGTCACTGATACATCTGCTGAGTAATTTCTCCAAATGCAAATCTATAGAAAGCTATTCATATGTATAATGATTGATCATTTTATAGAAGTACTTAATTTAGGTTAAGTTATTCTTTAAATTTAAAGGTTAAGTTTAGGTTAAGTTTTTAAATAAGATTAGGTTTTATAAATTTATAATATCCACCATACAAATTCCTGCAGTCCTAGGACATTAATGATTCGGAAGATAAAGCTTTGAAAAACAGTATTGTTACTGACTTTGATGTGTTCAGTCATTATGTAAATTGTTTCCCTTAGCAAATAAAAGTTTAGGAAAGGACATAATTGTGATTTATCTGCAGTTATGGGTCAGTAACTGTACACTGCCTTGTCAGTGTGATGGGATGAAACCAATGTGCTTCAGTATAACCTGGAACAAATTTGTTTCTATTCAACTCGTCATTGTCCTTTTCGATATTATACTCAAAACTACCAATAAAAATTTTTGAGGATGAGAAGAAGTAATAAACAGACCAGCATTTCCGCTGTTGATCCAGGACATATCTTGGCTGTACTGTTTGATGTGGGTAACCTTTTGATAGGCTTTGGACAGTCAGTTGACCTTTTTCTCCTAATACCTCCCAGCATTCATGTACTCCAGAAATGATGGCTTTTTGCTTGCTTTAGCCATACTTTTTCTTATGAACACAGTGTTCATTATCCTTTTCACTATAATGTCAGATTGAAAGTCAAACATTTGCTGTGCTATTGCCTTCTTCTTTCAATATATCAATGGCTTAAGCTGTGAACCCTGTATATACTTAAGGCTTCTAAGCACATCGAGGGAAAATGGATATCACTGTCCTTTGTCAAGCTAATACCAGCCAGAAAGTGGTCAACAAGTTACTTCAGGTAAGATCAGTATCAATTGTTCTCTCCTTATTACTTTGAGGTTACTCAATGAGGCCTCTAATGGAAAGAAATGAAGCTGACCAGTGGCTGTTGCAACTTGTGAAACATAAAAAGAGTTGTGGATCATGAGTAAAGCAATAACAGTTCTGCCTAGAAATAGAAATTTGATTCTCGACTTACAGTTAATGAGACCATTACCATGTTTTTCATAGTTCTAAACACTTAGAGGCTGTTGTTATGAAATCTAACAGATTTGTATCATTATGTTCCGTAAATGATGGAAATTAGCATAAATCGCCTGAAATGTGCCATTTGAAATGCAGTGCAGAGTGATGCTGAGGATATTGTCTTTCCACTTTGTAAAGCATTAGTTTGTAATGACTTTGTATCCCTTGTGCTAATATTCCACGTATGTAAATGTTAAATGCTGCCAACAACAATTATAAAGTAGAAAAGTTTGTTTGCTTTATTTCATATTCATCCTGATAATGAGGGATGAATTGTGCTGGGCACCCAGAAACACTGCTGCTGGAACAGGCAAAAACCTAATGAATACAAAATATAATTCATAGAGCTCCATATCCCTCTGTGCAGGGAATTTAATGGTAACATATTTTTCTAAGGAATGATGCTTGTGATGAGGAGGAATTTCTTGTCAATATTTTCCTCTCAGGCTTCACGATTAAGATGAGGGACCATAAGTTTACACACTGTTCTTTATGGCTAAGTGCTTGTTGCAAATGTTTTCCTTGGAAATACCTTGAAAAATAGCTTCAGGGGGAAAAAAAGGCATTACATCCTTGCTACATGTTCGGCTGTGTTGTGTCCTTTCAATGGAATTGAGGAAGTATTGAATATCATATATAGGCTTAAACAATTATCCTCAAATATTTTTTATCTTTTGTTAAGTGTCAAGTGTTGCCAATACTTTAAAAGTCTTGTCCAGTTGAAGTGGAAGGGACCTTCAAAAGGGACAAAACTACTTATCAGCCTAGGAAGTGTATCACACTGCTCAAAAATGACTGAGAATTTACACAGGGTGGGAGAAGTGGATCACTGGAAGAAGCCAATCATGGCTTTCAACAAGGCAAAGGAGGAGACAGATTTGTTTTTTTAGATATGTAACGAAAAATCTACACAGAAAGTAGGCAAAAAGTTAAGAATGCATTTGTGTGAGCAGGGGAATTAGCTAGTAGTACCTGTGGTTCCGTACTTATTGGAAAAACGTTGCTAATTGTGAGTAAAGATGGGTGTCCTTGCTGACAGCTTCCTACTGTGTTCATAGAAGTAGAACTTGTTACATCCTTAATCCATAAATAGGATTGCCTTGAATCCACTTTCTAGTTATTGTTTCCTAATGCTTGGCTGCCTCCAAATTTGTAATTGACTCATAGGTTAATAACTTAACTTGTTGATTAATAACCCAATAAGTGTTCTGTGAAATAAACTTCATAGCTTTATCAGACTCTTCTCTTTTTTTCTCTTCTTTTTAGTGTGGGAGGAGGGTTTTTTGGTTCTGTTTTTAGCAGTGATTTTGAGCATCGTTACTAAAATAAGGAAGTTCCTTATGATGCTTAATAAGTCATGCCTTTAAACCTTTAGGAATGGTATCTGAATGGGAGTGAGGAGCTGTAAGAAGTCAGGTCTACACATTCTTCTAGTATTTTGTAGAATCACACTGTATTTATGGTTCTCAAAGTCTGAATTTACATTGAGAGCTCAATACTCTATGAGACAACAACACATATTATCCACAGCTAAGCTCAAAATTAAGAATCATACTATCCACTAACATTCACTAAAGATCATGACAGTCTGGTTGTCTCAGTTCTTTGCAGATCAGTACTGCATTTTAGTACCAGAGTTCTAAATTATTGCGTGTTTGGATCCCCTGCACACCTTCTCAGAGGACATTAATCTAAAATTATTCCTTTCTCCTCTGTATTTTCCAAAACATTGATGAATTCCCAATTTTTCAAAGGATGAGTAAAAAACTAGAGAGCAAGTTTATTTTTCTATTTTAATGGAAATATTTTTACATTGATTTGCTTTTATTTAGTTTGGATTTTCTTCTCATAGTCACAGATTATCTTAAAAAATATCTGCAAGGCTGGTTGAACTATCCAGCTATGACATAAAAATGGACTATTTATTCCAGAGGCCAAACACTGAATGAGCCAAGTAAGCCCCATTTTCTCCAAAAAATATTCAGAGAAAAATCCTTATTAAAAAAACAAAACAAACACTAAGGACAGATGTTTTTGCTGTTTATCTCAGAAGAATAAGAGTAAGCTTTTAAAAAAATCATTAATACCTTTAAAATTATTTGAAAGTTCAGTTGCCCCATTAAACACTTGGCTTTATTCATTTTACTGACATACAACCATTCCTCCCTCCAAAAAACCCAGTACCTGAGCCAAACAAAACAACAAAACAACATCAACAATAAACCCTAAACCCAATACTTATGGATACTGACAGAGAATGTGAGCCTTAATTGTTCTTTGAATTTCTTTTTTCTTCAAAAAAAATATAGGGCATTATAAAACACATAGGAAAAAAATTGTTTTGATTGCTGGTTTGGCTTTTTGTTTGTTTAAGGGGGAAAAAGCCTCATCATAACATTTTCAGGTTTTTACACCAAAAAGCATGAATGATTTCAGATGTTTATCTTGAAGGACTACTCCAGTTTATCTGGGATAAAAGTGTCCAAGGACTGTGAGATACAATACCAGCATTTCCTCTGCCCTAGTGTATGTTTACGTTTATATACATGTAGTAACATTTGTAGCAACTGAGGGGAAAGTCCAGTGTACTTAAAAAGGGAGGAGAGATCAAAAATCTTCTCAAAGATCTGAACATATTGATAAGAGACCAAAAACTTTTCCACCATGTCAGGAAATTACCCTGGAAAAAACCTGACTGTCTGTTAACAATGAAGGGTGAAACATTCACACGTTGGAAAACACAACATATAAAAGACATTAAGCTGTTAGAGAGTGTCCAAAGGAGGGCCAAGAGGATGGTGAAGGGTTTGGAGGGGAAGCTTAATGAGGACTGGCTGAGGGCACTTGCTCTGTTCACCTTGGAAGAAACCGAGGGGAGACCTCATAGTGCTACTCAACAACTTCACGAGGGGAAGAGGGGCAGGCACTGATCTCTTCACTTTCACGACCAGTGACAGGACTCAAGGAAACAACATGAAGCCGAGGCAGGGGAAATTCAGATATCAGGAAAAGGTTCTTCCCCCACAGTGTCTTTGGGCGCTGAAACAGGCTCCCCATGGAAGTGGTCACAGCACCAGCCTGAACAAAGTTCAAGAAGGACAACCCTCTCAGGGCCATGGTGTGACTTTTGGAGTATCCTGCACAGGTTCAGGTGTGGGGCTCAGTGATCCTTGTGGATCCCTTCCAACTCAGCATATTTTACGACTCTATTATGTTTTGAGTCTGAAGTTCTCCTTGTGGGATGAAGTTGTCCTTATCCACTTCAGCTATATATCCAGTGAGAGGTACAAAACCTCAGCCGCAATGACTGCAGCCAGGCACATTATGAGATGGCCAATGTCACCTTTCCTAGCTGCTTGTCCCTCTCATTTACAGAAAGTCATGACCTCATTTACTTACACTGAAGAAAAAATTGAAAGCTGTGAAAGAGAATCACGTCTGTTTAAGACTAAGATGATGACAGAAACAAAAAATGCAGGTAGTTGTAGGGCAGACATATCAAGCAGTTCAATTTCAGGTTTCGAATACTAAGTCAGACTGGGTCTGGTGGCACTTCTCCAGCTGAAGATCAGCATGAGGATAGGACACTTCACATCGTGTGTGAGTCCACTTCCCTTCTCTCCACTCACTCCAAGGGATTTGTCACAAGAAACAAGTGTTTCAGAGGGAGAATGGTTAAGCTTCAGCAATTGTCTCAACATGTTTGGGAAGCAGCTATTCCTTCATTGTGGCTACACTGCTCCACAACTGGAGAGCCCTACACAGTTCCTCGATACACAGTCACAAACTTGGCTTTTTGTAACCTGAGAGATTCAGAAACAGAAAGAATAAATTCCTCTTTTATTTTGTAGATGCATTGAATAATTTGGATGGAAAGGAACCTTAAAGATGATCTATTTCCAACACACCTTCCATGGACAGGGACATCTTTTAGACCAGATTGCTCAAAGCCCCATCCAACCTGGCTTTGATCACCTGTTTTATAAGAAGAAATTTTCATAAAAAATGTTATTTTATAAAAAATAAGCATATGTTTTAAAGTGAGATTAAATAAATGCTTTTGGACAATCAAGTCCATATGCTTAGATTTTTTTATTATAAATTAATATTTCTTGTTTCTATCAGTCTGTGTCCACACTCAGATATAGAAAGGGTTTAGTTTGAGAATTTCCCAGAAATTTCATTCAATAATACATTTTTGCTGTAGTTTCTTCCTTCTTACTTAGCTATATCTTTTTTACTAATGTTTTGAAAGTGACGTCAAAATTACAGTAACAATGCATAGAGAAAAATTCCATTGAACGATAGACCAAGTTGTTGTCAAGCATATTTATCAATTTATATTCTGTAAAGAAAAGGGGTTTTTTTTTGTTGTTGAGTATGAAATAGATTGCACTCTTGCACATTTGTTTGCTTTGTTTTCTGCTTCTATTGCTTTCATTTCAGAACCAACATGATAAACAAAGACTGTTGCTTAGCAACTTCAAATAGTTTCCTTTAAAGTTTCCTTCACTGCTCATGTTTTGCATTGTAATGTAAGTTCAGTTTATACTGTGTGATGAGCTATTGGAAAATAATTAACTTCTTTCTTGGACTAATTTCTCAAAAAAATTATTTTATCTATTATTTGTCTAGGGAGAAGGAATTTTTCTAAATCATATTCAATTTGTTAAAAAGGCAATTTATTGTCCTACATACTGAAGAATTAATTTTTCAGTCATTACCATTTAAGTAGAATTTATTTTCCTTGATGTATATAGAACAATCTTAAATAAGTAGACTTCTATAGTTTAAATATATTCCCAAGTACAGTGATTCTAGCTTTTATCTCTAATGAGTACCAAGTGATGCAACCTCTTCATGCTGTATAGTTTTACTTTGAAATTTTTGCATTTTGTGAGTGAAACAACAGGCTAGATTTTATTTATCTATCAGTTCAGTGTTATAGAAGTAAGAAGCCATTAATTTTCTTATAGTAGAAGGTGTCCCAATAGTGTTTGACTTCTAATAAAATCAACCTGTCATAAGTGACTAGTAAGATTATTTGGCCATTAATACAAGTAGGATTATATAGTTATTATTTTGACCTACCTTATTTGAAAGCTTGTATTTTCCTCTTCAATATATTGTGAAATTGTTTCCTGTAAAAGACTATATGCATATTTTTTTCCAGAAATTAGAAACCATAGATTCATTTAATGAATATTTTTATGTTGATTAAAAATTGAAATTGACAATGCCTATTATTCATTTTCTAATCGTTCTTGGAAGCAGATTTAGGTAGTAAGATTCTGAAATACAAAACAGCAGAGACACAATTTCCTCCTCATGAGTGAGTCATATTTACAGTTTGGGTTTCTTTGGGTTTTGGTTTTTTTGGGGATTTCAAGTGGTTTTCATTCCATGTTTAGGGACAACAAGGTTTCTGCATTTTGGTGGATTAGTTATTGTGGATAGAGCTGAGACTTTCAACATAAGAAGTTGTTTATGGGAGATTGCTGCATTGTGACAAAAAGGGTTTTCAATATAGCAAAGTGAGAATGGATGAAAGAAACATGGAAATGCTTATTTAGGGCTCATGTTAAATTTGGGTGCTGTCATAGCATAGTATCTATACTTAAGAAACAGGAAAGACAGGAATTCCTTATTATATAATAGTATGCATCTGCTGTTTAAATGTTAATTACTGTATTTCTGGCATTTAAAACAAACACAGTATTTCCCAATAGCAAGAAGCTGGCAGTAATTTAATAGGCAGAGATTAGCATATTTTCTTTCAATTTATTAAGTAACTTAAGTAATTAAGGTTGATTCAGTTGTTGGTTTGTTTTTTTCCCCTGAACTTTGGAGAAAAGTAGATCTTGAGTTAACTCTCTGGTAGAAGGGCAGCATTTGTTAGATTATACTTGCTCAACACCATACGTAATCCAAGTATCATGGGACGGATCAATAGGGAATTTTGTATTTGTAGGGATAGAATCAGTGAATGTGTTTTCCTAAATAACATTATTTTTTTTTTTTTAGTGAAGAGGAAGAGAACTGTTGATTTTGAATAGGAATTGGTAATATGTTGTTGCTTTAGTTACCTTCTGACTTAAAAGGGTAGACAAATTTCAAAATAAATTAAGATACAAACAAAAATGTTCTTAGTACTTTCTTTAATCAGAAATCACAGTTGTCAGTTACTTTCTCTTTTAGTCATAAACTGCTACTTGAAATACGGTGACAAATACAGCCTGTTTTACAATTTTGTGTAGTCATCCACTTCTTACTGAAGGTAGAATCTGTTTAGGGGAATAAACTCATGGAAGCTGGCATTCTTGATTTAGATAATGGACTATCAAATTGTAGAAAGATGAGTTGTAATATTATCCATGCCATGCTATGTTGTCAGGCATAAAAAATTTAGACCATTTAGGGAAAAAAAAACCCACCAACCACCCAAATACTTATTTATTTTCCTTTCAACCTATACAGTTTGCCACAAGCATGTGCATGAAAAGATTTCAAATCACAGTGATTTATGAGTTGATTAATAGCTACATTTGACAAAATATAAAAGACACAGCAAAAATACTGTTATCAGCGGTAGTAGCAGGGAATATGATTTCCAGAATTTAAAACAAAGTCTAGAAACATTTTGTAACTCAGGATAGTCTTACTGGGAAAGTTCTTCAGTAACTTTTTCAAATATTTTTTCTGGTTTTTCGTTCCTTTTATTTTTTTTTTTTTCTCAGGGGCGGGGGGGGTTGATTTGTTTGCTTGCTTGGTTTTGGTTTTGTCTGGTTTTGTCATTTGCTTTTGTTTGGGTTTGTTTTTGTTTTGTTTTCTTCTTTGTTTTCTTTTCTATTTCTGAAAAGCCAGTATAAAATGAGTAAATTATCTGCTATGTTTGTTTCATACCAAACTCTACAGTCTAATATCTGATTGCAATATAAATTTATTTGGCTTGTTATTAACTCTGTAGGTATTTTGCATATTTCAGGAAAAGGCAGTTGTCTAAGAAACAAAGGTAGCTTGTGATTCAGGAGAACATCTGAAAATTTGCCTAAAGCTATAATTAGACTTAGTCTTGCAGTTTCTCTTATGTCATATATATAATAAACATCATAATTAACCATTTAGCTCAGATTTCTTAGCAGCAACCCTTGAAATTCCTGTGGTTCTGCTTCCCACTTTTCATGAGTTTGAAGTGGTTGCTGACTGCACACCTGCATGCACCGTTCTCCATCTAGATGCATTTTGCTCATGTCAGGTGCTGTCCATAGACAACTTTTACAGCACTCCTCGAGCATATGCATTCTTATTCTTTGGCTTAGCTACATTATTTTTTTTTTGTCTTCTACTTGAAAGGAGAAGAAACAATCCAGGGAATGCAAAAATACTTTTCTGTATAGGTTATTATTCTCACAATGAAAGAACATAAAATACTGTATTAATACTGTTTATTGAGAAATGCAGAATGGGATATAAATTTGGTATTACAAATATATATGCAAAAGAAAGGGTAGTTTTTACAGCTTTTGCATGCAGAGAAGACATGAAAAATGACTTTACATATTCATTCCAAAACTTACTGATTTAGGGACTTCTATGAGGAAACAGTTTCTAAAACTTAAGTTTGTATAAGATTATCTGAACTTAGGTAATCTTATTGGTGTGTTTAATGTCATAGAGGAGGTGAATTCTGGTTTTAGAAGTTCTCAGTCTATATCTACCTACAGTATCTCTACTTTCTTCCTGCAAGCTTCTACTTGCATCTATCTGATAGTGTTCATGTTTTGGGGTTTTTTTTTCTCTCCCCTCTCTTGTTCCCTCCATAAAGTTGTTAATATTTTTCCTATGGAGCAATTTACATTCCTTTGAATTCTGAAAAGATAACCATGTAACAATTCTGCTTCTGCTCAAGATTTGATTTTTTTCAGTTGGTTCTCTAATCTGTGGAATGTTATGTGTCAAAACAGATAAGCTGGGTTGAAAATTGAATTTTTTCTTATCCATACATTTATCTTTTAACAATTCCTTTTTTTCATTGGACCTGCAGGAACACACATTTAATTCTTCCCTTTCATTCATCAGCATTAGTTCATCGTTCAGATGAATCAGAAGACTGCTTCTACAAAGAAAATGTGCATGTCCTATATTTTATGAAAAAGTAAGCTCTTAGAGATTTGATCCTTTTTATTGCAATTGAAGAGAAAGATGTTTGTTCTGCGTAAAAAAGGAAAAATAAGTCTTTAAGAGAAAATGAAACACCTACTGGGAATTAAATGTAAGTCAGTCAAAAGGCTTCTTCTGTGAAGCTGTTGTATCTCTTCCCAAGAGGCTGAAATTGTCTTATTTGGCTTCCAGGAGGTACCACACCGAATTATTTCTGCCCTAAGAGAAAAATTCCCATTAATTCAAAATGATTTAATGTTGAATTTTTCATACCCTCAGTGATAAAAGCTATAATGATATTCCCTGCAGGCTAGAAAAATATGCAAGTATCATTTCCATGTGATTTCAAAATGAATGCCTATGTGTGTGTTTGTGTGTGTATTCCTCTGTGTGTTTATATGATATATACACAGAAAAAAATACAATAAACTGCAGATTCAGATTTTTAAATGCTTTTGCCTGTCATCATCTATAGGTTTTAATTATTAGAAAACTTAAACTGTTATTTTAAGATATCACCCACACTAACCAGAAAAATCAGAAAAATTTTTTACTTAAGATAATTATGAAAAATAATTGTTCCTGAATGGAATGTTTTTAAAGCAATGCAGTGAAAAACAACTGGCATCCCTGGTTGCTCTGCTCATATGTCACCTAGCAATTATGTGGATTTCACCTTGTCTAACATATGGAAAGGCCACTTTGCTTTCAAACATAAAGCCACAAAGAGGGATTTGATATCCTACAGACCCTTCCTCTGAATGTCTTTTTGATGATGATGGCTCTAGAAATCTATGGATGATGACTCTAGAAATCTGATCCTACGTGTCTTTTTGAGCCAACATTCCAGCTTAGACTGATAATGGCTGGGTAATATTTATAAGTTAAGAACAAAAAAAAGACAAAAGATGCACTGTGAGTAATCCATATGCATCACAATAACAGGACAGAATAAAATTTATCAAATTAAATTACTCACTATTAGTAGAGCTACAAGAAATAGTGTGATTTGTATTTGTCTTAGCAAGCTTACAAACTGTTTACCTAGTTAGTGTTAACCTCTAATTCGTCACCAGTGATGTTTGTAATCTTCAACATCAGTGAAATTTGCTGCAATTGTTATTTTCCAGCAGTTGCCAGTTTGGTTTTGTTTAACTGACAACTGTACACAATTTCTAATAATCAAAGAAAAAGTTAACGGTATTTGCTGCAGATTGTAGCTTGTCCCATCTATGGTTCAAAATCCAAAATATCATGAAGATTAGATGCACTCCTTTTTCTCTTGTCACATGAAGAGGGGATATTTCCTTGACTCTTAGCATTTGATGTGTCTGTCAGTGTCCCCAGAAAGCTGGAACTCTTGCTCTCAACCAGGCTGTCAGCATCCTATTATGGGGACCCCTCACTGAGCAGTTAACTGGACTGACTTTCCTAGGGACACACCAACACCGTAAAGGAGACCCCTCAGCAGGTCTTCCCACTTTATGACTCCTAAGTGGGTCTTCCCCTTTAATTGTTTTCCCTGACCCTTCCATGTCCCCTTTCAGATTTAGTTGCTACCTGAGACAGTTTCAAGAATACACTATATTGTCATTTGCAGGTCCAAACAACACTCAAAAGCAATTAACTGGGTTTGTACTCAGAATAATTTGATTCTTAGTGTTGTTGCCTTTTTCCCAACCTGGAAATGAAACTGGAGATAATTTTAGTAAGGAGGTAATGTAAAAGGGGATCTTTATTTGAAGGCCTTCAGAGGCAGTTATGGAAAGATGTCCGCAATAGCCCACCCCCCCAGGGGTCTATACATTTCTGTAGGTTTTAGGAAATTAGCATAATTGATAAAAAACACCATTTAGGAGGACAGGTGATGATGTCATTCTGCCTCAGGTCAAGAACCCTCTCTGGAGCCCCCCCTCAGCACTGGCTGTATTTGATCCATGAGAATGGATCTCAAAGAGTTCTTCTGGGCCTTGCTTCCCAGGAAGAACCAAGGATGGGGGCCTTGTACCCTCCAGGGCTTGGAGCTCTGGAGTTTGTTTTGTCTTTCTGCTTAGGCAAAGAGCATGGAAAAGTACAGGGAAAACCAGCTACCAATAAAATAGGTAACAGAGTTACAAATGTATACGTGAAGAATATAGAGAACATAGAAAAAAAAGTAAAAACCTAAAGAGCATCACTGTGGCAACATAAACCATATGGACTTTTTCCATATGCTTCCATGATTGGGTGAAAGCAACTTAGATTAAAACTGTGAAAATTTATTTACATGCAGAATTACTATTTCTTCCTTCTTTTTAAAATTTGCAAATTTAGGAACATTTTTCTTAGTAAGCCGATTTGCAAGGATAATCCAGAAAATAAAATTTAAAAAAATAATGGAAACAACAAAACTATTGGAAATTTATATTTGAAGTAACATGAAAGAAAGACATTTCCCAAAAGTAAAATGTACACTGTGCATCAAATATTAAGGAAATTATGGAAACAATTTATTCTCCAAATACCTGCCTGTGTATATGTATGCATATTTGTGTGTTTGTGCATGCACATATTTACAAAATAGTTGAAAAATATTTGAAGGATAGAAATAGAATACATAGTAATAAATCTTTGTGTATCACTGTAGGCCTGTGTGTGATTAATTAATGTGATTTTATTGTTTTTCTTGGAGAAGAACCAATGTGTCCTTTACATGAGATTTAGGAATGATTTCTTACATGTGAATTCTAAACTACTAGGTATTTTATTTGGAATTACAGTCAGATTTCTGATCTAATCTACAAAGTCTTTATTTTTTTAACTACTTTTCTTATCACAGCATAAGTTTCCTGTCGATAAGGATTTGAGAGATTTTTACTTCTTAGGAGCACGCAATAAGTCGTGTTGTAAAGGACCTCCAGTGGTCATCTGCTCCATCTTCCAGGATGGTCATCTACATCCATCCTGTTCTATTTTACTTTGTATGGAAATAGTCTTCAGTGGTAACCAAATAATATCCAGGAAATTTTAATATGGAGATGTTTGTAAAATATACAAATGAATGAAATAGTATATAGTCATAAATTTGTATTTAAAATATTTACATTTTAAGCAGAAGTAATGCAGTGTAAGGAGAAGAAAATTATTTTGAATTTACTTATCTAAGTATCCTTAAGGAACACTCTCCATGAATCAGCACTGCATTTTGATGCATACTCTACAACAATATGCAACAAAATCACCCCTGCCCCCATGAATTTTTAGGCTGTGTAGTCTACATACAAAAGAGACAAAAGTACACAGTAATACACACAACTTTATTAATCAACATAACCAATCCACTCACACATCATCAAACTAATGGTTTTCACCGGTTTTACAAAAATCCACAGCAAAGTGGAATATGAAAAAACAATTTTTAAGACGGAAGGTGGAAAGGTTTGTAAATATTTACATGGCACTTCTGTGATTAATTGACCTTTTCCAGCTGCTAGATCCGACCTATCTGCCCCTCCTTAACAGGACAGGGGAGAATATAAGATGCAAAAGTTCCTGGCTTGAGGTAAGGCAGGGAGATCACTGACTGCTTGAGGACAACATCTCCTAAGTATCATCAGTAAACAGCCACAACTTGAGGAAAAATCACATAATTTAACCAGTAAAGAATAGAGTTGGACCAGAAGAAACAAAGAAAAAAGTCTTAAACCACCTTCCTTCAACCAAGCTTCCTTTCTGCTCAGGCTCAGCTTTTCTCCATCATTCTTAATGCCTCTATTTCCTGTCCTCCAGCAGCAGAGGGGGATGGAAAATGGGGCTGCAATCAGTCCCTAACAGCTGCTCTCCCTCCGTTTTTTTCCTCCTGCTTTTCCCTGAACCAGTGGGGGGTCTTCCCATGGGCTGCATCTTCCTTCAGGCCATTTCCACCTGCTGTGATGTGGGGTGCTTCAGAGCCTGCAGCGTGGGTATCCAGAACACCTTCTCCCAGGATTTCTCCATCCTGGGGCTGTAGAGGCATCCCTGCCAGGAACTTCCCTCCTCTCTCTCTCCCCTTGGGACTGCAGGGGGGTTTCTCACATGGTTCCCCTCAGGCTTGGCTGTCTGGCAGCATTTTCCCTTCCCTTATTCATCTGTGCTCTGTGTTGAGACTGTTGGATCTGGCTGGATCCAACTGTGGCTGCCTTCACACAGGGACCAACCCTGTTCCCCTCCTATTTTCACTAGCAAAATCTTTCAACTTAAACCAAACACAATTTTTCAATTTGTCAGTTTCCTTCAAAGAGTCAAGAATACAAGAGCAAAAGCATGAAGATTTAAAAGGAAAAATTAAAAAAACCCCAAACCAACAAAACAAAACCCCAAACTAACTAACGAACTTACTAACTAACAAAACAAAAACCAACAAAACAAACAACCCCCACCAAAATCCAAAATCTAACCCAACAAGAGGTTGAAAATTGGCTTCCTGGAATAATTAGAGTTCAAAGTAAGGTTTTTCATACAAAAATAGAGATGATACACATAGGATAGCCAAAGTAAAAGTAACCAGTTTATTTAAGTGCCATGGAGAACAGCAAGACAGTAGAAGAAGACAGAAAGATGAAAAGTCTAAAGGTGAGTGGGAAAAAGTATTTGTTGCAATGTAGTAAATATACTGGAAGAGAAATATAGAAATGGTCAAGGAAATAGCATGAACAAGCTCTACATGTGTGCTTGAAGAGAAAAGGTCATGGCTTATATATTAGGCAGAAAAACTTGGCAAACAATTACCACAGTTTGTCTCCAAGAGCCCAGAGTGAGTCTAAGAAGGGGCTCTAAGTTGATATAGGTAACTGAAAAGCAGCCTGATAAAAATGTCATTGGTGACTGGAGGCAGAAGGACAGCTGTGTAACCTGTGTAAGCTGTACCTGTGGAGAGGACAAGGTACTCATAAAGACACTTGAAGGCAGAGGAAATCAGGGCTGGGGTAACTAGGCTAACATCTAATCTGACCTTATGAGACAGGTAGGTAACAGAAGAGAGAAGATACTAATACCAGAGACATTCACCTAATAAAAAAAGGGCTTTGGGGAACAGAGTTAGCAGTGATAAGACAGCAGCAGGGTCATGGAAGTAATTTGGGAACATATTTTCAAGAACTTTACCTCTTGCTTGTATGGACAATGTAAACATGAGTAGGAAGGAATGAGTGAGTGTGGCTGTCAGCACTTACTAGTTAATCAGTGAAAGTTTAAGCCCTGATTTAAGAGTCAAGATGTTGAAAAAAACCTGGTGTATGTCTTTTTCTTCAGGATATAGAAACAAACTGGTTAATAAACCACTACTAATCATGACTGTATTATCTTCTCTGTGAATCACTTTGTCCCTGAAGCTTTATTCCTCCTTCCAATTTTGAAGGGAGCTTTGTTGTTGAATTTCATAACTTTTACTAGTTCTTTAGTAAACTAACAGTTTGTCATGTTTTGTTTCCCTAGCACTCTTACCTTCCTAGATTTTTTGATTACCCCTATGGCATGTATTTGAAAGTTATTTTTTTTTTTTAAGAACAAAATGCCACTTCCAGTGGTTCTTTTTACCATAGTGTTTACTATAGTCTCTGACAGTGATGTTTAGTTGTGCTCTCTAAAATCTTTCCTGACAGTTTGTTCACATATATTTTTGCTTCCAAGGTGGTATGCAAGTAACTTCCATGCTGCCTGAGAAGACTTTCACCTTCTATATTTTCCTTTTTACTTTTTTTATTTTCAAGAAATTTGTTTGTTTCCATGTGGTCACCTTTTTAAATTGACTGCAGCTCTAGTGAATGTCTGGTTTTGTTGTTACAGAAAAGGGCTACAGAAATGCTGAAGGGCCCAGAGGAAGCCATTTGAAGCTGAAGGTCACTTGGCTTGTCCAGCCAGGAGAAGAAGGCACTGAGATCTCAGGGTGTTCCACAACTTATTCACATGGGAAAGCAGAAAGGCAGGCAGTGATCTCTCTGGTGATCAGTGGCAGGACTGAGGGAATGGCCTAAGTCTGTGTCAGGACAGGCTTAGGTTAGATATTATGAAAAGCTTCTTCACCCAGACAGTGGTAGGGCACCAGAAAGGCTCCCCAGGGAAGTGGTCGTGGCACAAAACTGCCAGGGTTCAAGAAGCACTTGGACAATGCTCTCAGGCACATGGTGTGACTCTTGGGGATGCCCAAGCATAAGTTGGCCTTAGATGTTTTTGGCTCTTCCAAATAAGGATGCTCTATGATTCTATAAATACTGAATCACAAAAATCAGTCACAGTAACTGAATTGGCCTCAAGCATCAGCATTTAGAATCACATCCTTTTCACTGGTGAGGACCAAATGAAAAATTACCCTGTCTCTTATGAGAACTTTTGTGATCTTTCCATGGTTTAAATAAGGTAAGTCAAGTCTGTGATTTCCCTTGTATGCCTTTATTTCAAAGCATCCCTGATCTCTTTTGCATGTTGTTGTTGTTGCTCCCTATGTGGTCAAGCAGACAGTAATATCTCAAAATTGCTTTTTTTTCTCATCTAGGTCTGGATTTTCCCTTGGAGAAGATAATATCTTTTAATATTAAAATGGAATCTTAAAGGGATGATTGTACAGTGATCTCTGCAAAATTTTCTTTTATTAAACTTTCCATTTCCCAAAAGTCCTTCAAGTAGTAACCTTGGTCTTAGAAGACATTTAGATATTTACCCCAAAGGAACATAAGCAGCCTACATAATTTACATGTCTATAGCCTTTGCCTTACCCCACCAATACTACATCTGACACTTAATTCAGTTAACTTGGAAATGCATCCTCTTGAAAGATTTCAAAGTGCTCATTTTATCTATTTCAAATGAAGAGGGATTACTCTAGGAAGCCTAAGTGTCCAGCTAATATGCCTGACTTTCCTTACTAAATTTCTGTCCCAAGTTAAAGAAAGTCTTTTAGACTACATTCTCTAATTGTTGCTCCATTTACTCCCCATTAAAAATCCCTTTACAGTTTATTTAGTTACAGATTTTGTTTATTGTTATCTTCATGAGACAAAGATGGTTTTGGCGTGCTTCAAAGGTATCCATATATATACCATAAATATTTATGGCAAAAACTGTGGCTAATGTGTGGTCTGGTCTGCACATCAGCCAGATTCTTTCTTGACTACTTTACCTACCCCTACAACATTGTGGATTTGTAAGATTTTAGAAATTCTTCAGTGTTCCTTAGCAACAGGATCAAGTCCTCAGGGGCAGTGGTGATTATAATTCTCAAGGTTTACAACTTATTTCTTCATTTTCTCTCTACAAGGCAGGGTATTCTATGTGCAAACTCTCCTTGGCCAAGTTTATATTAAAATTTTTGGTAGAGTTTTAGTGTAGTATCTTTTATCTTTATAGAGTGGTTTTGCTTGAAAGTCAGAGAATTAAATTTGCTAGCTCAACACTTTTCAGGCTAGATTAGATTCTTTTTTGATAAAGGAAGCTTTAAAGAAGTTAATGAGAATTTGAACTACATTTTTGTCCCTACCTTTACTTTGCAAGGAAACACACTTTCTAAAAAGAACCAAGAAGTATCCTAAGAAAATACTGGGACATCCCTTTGGAGGGAAAGCCCTATATTCCCTCAGTTGCAGTTAGGTAATAGAATAAGATTAACTACATTTGTTTAGAACAACCATGGACTATGAACAATAAAGCAGAATCATTTGTCTGATCTCTGTCTTCCCCAATCTGCCTCAGAAACTATGATTCCTGTCTTTCTATCATCCCAAAGGTACTGAACTGGAGCACTTTTGTAAGGATTCTGTCAAGTCAGTCTAACCAGCTAGATGAACTGAGTCGTTTGTCTTCAGGAATCTTCTGCTTTGGCACGAGGTGAAAACTAAGTAAATATTCTCATTGGATGAGGTGAAGCCAGGAGAATTCCTCATTTTTAATATTCTAGATGCCTAAAAAGAGCCATATGTCTGTGCTCTGCCCAGTCAAGCCACAAGCAGTTAAAGACCATTTCACCTGAATATTTAAATATACAAGAAAAAGTTATTAAAGCCTCTAACCAAAGCAAATCTTCAACACCACCGAAATCCTTTGTCTAACTGCACGAACTTGACGTACACAGATAACCAATTTAAAGCACACATTACCCCTGCCTCGTGACAGCAAGATCACATGGTTGTACTTCAGAATGTCTTTTCTTTTTCCTTGTTCATAATTTTCTGTGTTACTTTCTTCCTTACAATTGCAATAATTTTATTTTTAATACTGTAATAAGTCTGTTGGATAACATGGTATTGAAGTATTTTCACAACTTATTATTCAAAGATAAAAGCATGCACATTTAATGTTCTTGAGATCCACCAAAGATGACAGAACTGATATTTCTGTCACTTGATGGACAATAGAAAATTACTCAGACTTTTATTTCCCTCATAATCACTTAGAGTCGTATTATCATAGAATAATTGAATAATTTGGGTTGGAAGTTACATTAAATATCATCTAGGTAGTTCATTGGCAGGGACATTTTCCACTAGACCAGGTTGCTTAAATCCCTATCCAACCTGGCCTTCAACCTTTCCAGGGATGGGATATCAATGGCTTCTCTCAGAAGTCTGAGTTTACTTGAATTTTACAGAATCAGGATTGGTTAATATGGAATGGACCAATGTGCTTGTGAAACCTTCCCCATTCACCTTCACTAAACACGAAATAAGGCTCTGAAAAAAAATGATCAGTTTATTCATTATATGCTTCAAGAAACTTTGTGTCATGTTCACTTTTTCTGGACAAATTAAGTGCAATGTTGATGACATAAAAATTTTATATTACTTTGGACCCCACTGCCTTCATGGTAATTTACTTTAAAAAAAAGTCTTTTGCAAAATAAACCACATTTATTGTTGCAAGTGAGAATTCAGATTGATTATAGAAAAACTGCTACAAACCCATTTTTATATTTTTATATTTATATATATTATTTTTATATTTTCATTGGCAGCAATTTCTTGTCAATCCAAATTTTTAACCTGTTTATGTTAAGGTTAAGAAAATACGTACTTTAAGTAATTTAGTGTTTGAAAGAATCTCAGCTTTCAGGATAATTTCTTAAAGAAGAGAAAGCCAAAATCTTCAATGATAGAAACAGTCTCCAAATAAAGGAGAAGAGTCTATTTCTTAATCAAGGCTTGCAGACGAAATCACTAATCAAATTAAGGGAAGATATTTTCCCTATTTGCGATGAGAAAATTTCCAGGGAACCTAAAAAACCTTTTTGAACTATAGACGTGCATGACCCCAAATATTTTTTGGCTAAACTTCATAAGATTCCCATGGGCCACTTCTAGAGATTATCCAACTCCCTCTGGGTGTCATCCAATCCTTCAGGTGTGTCAACCACACCACTCAGCTCGGTGTCACCTGCCAGTTTGCCGAGGGTACAGCCACCAGTGGCTCACCCACCTTCTAGATATCACCAACTCAGGCTTCTTTTTTTTTTTTTTTTTTAATTGCAGGTTCTTTCTGAACAGTATTTCACTAATATTGTGGTTAAGGTTGCCCTGTGGAAAACTGATATGTGGACCAACTGATATGTGGATTACCAGGTATGTTTTGTTTTTTTTTACTTTGACAGGAATAGACAATGGTAATAGAGATTTCTAGAACAGTGAAAGTCAATTGTTAAACAAGTATTTTCTTTGGATATGTTCAGAGAAGTCCTCAAAGATCAGCATTGCTGAAGAAGCTTCATAGAATTTACATTTATCTTCAGAATTGGGAAAGGAATTTCTGTTTCTGTCTTTCAGGATAGATCATAAGAGAATCACTGAAATACGCCAGAAAAGGAGTAGGAAAACTTTTGCATCCACAGCCATAAATGAAAACACTGAAGTACAACAGAGACAGCTCTGAGATGAGAAGATGTTCTTGTTTAAAATGAAAGAAATTAGAATCTAAGGGGAAAATACTGGAGGAAGAAAATACTGTGAGGAATAACGAAAGTTTAAAGGGATCTTCAGTTTAGCCAGCAGGAAATCTCTTTTCACCAAAAGAATAATTCAGTACCAAGAGAGCCATCCAGGGAGGCTGCAAATTCTCTGTCCAGGGTGATTTTTAAGACTCAGTTAAATAAAGCCAAGTCTGATGGTGCAGTGTTGGTGTAGTGCTTGTTTGAGTTGGAGAATGGACCTAATGAACTCCGAAATTTGCTTTAAGCCACTTCTGTAACTTCAGGAAAAAATAAGTAGGTGGATTATTTCAAAAGAGAGCAGGTATCAGAAGCTGTAGGATTGTGAATGATAAAATATTATGTGGGGGGTTCGTGGAGTCACAAGATTAGTAAGGTACACCAGAGTTTTAATATTTGCCTTCTCATTTCCTAAGTGTTCAACTGATGCCATGTGTGGCTAAAATTCTTTCATTTTTTTTGAAAGTAGAAGAAAGCAGCTTGTAAAATCCATTTAACAAATTGAATAAGAACAATTAAAACATTCAGGGAAAAAAATTCTAAATCCATAAAATATTCTTGGATAAGAATAGAAAATGGTAGTAGTATGCTCCAATTTCTGCATATTCCTGTATATGCACACACACTAAGAAAGCTTGGGGAAAGGAAAATATCACAATGAGTTGTCTCTGGAGGGTTTTTCAAAACATTTCAGATGAATATCTGTTAAGTGCATGCCAGCTCATCATATAATTTTGATTTGGATATTCTTGAAGGTTAAATAAGATTTTTTTTATGAACCAAACATGAATTGTTTCTAAGCATTATCTCTACTATTCAGATATTTAGATTTGTAGTAGTTTTTGGGTTGTTTTTGGTTTTTTTAATACCGTTACCCTGTCTGTGTCTTCAATACATGGAAGTCTCAAGGGCTAGTAGTTTAAAGAAATTTGCATCTAGGCTTTTGAAAAAAACATCATAAAACAGCAATTAAAAATATAATGATGGAAAAAAACTGATCTCTCTAGTTGCTCAACACTCTCTTGAAAGCTGAGGAGAGGAGGGTGCATATGTGTGTGTGTGTGTGTGTGTGTGACTGAGATTTCAGCACTGTGTGCTTACACTTTCTCACTGAGAAAATTGTGGCCAAAACAATCAGCAAGCTTCACGCTTGGCCTTTTTTGTGCTACAGGCTTTTTCCTTAGCTGCTCTGAAAATGGCACTTGTCAGTGTGATTGTTCACATTTTTCGTCTCATTTTATGCACCTAAAGAATGCCAGTCATTAAGCTCAGTTCTCAAGCGGCATACTTGAAATTGTGACTTCCACAAATTAGATGGGGATGTTGGATGTGAAATGAATAGAGCGAAAGTATGAGAGCTATTCATTTTCATGAAGAATTTTTAAAGTCCCATGGATGACTTACCTTATTAACATCCTACCCAGACTTAAACTTTTACTAAAATATGTTTTTTATATTGATGCTTGCAGTAGTCAGCATTAAAATGAATAAAAACACTTTCTCCTCACTGTACCAATTCATTTTACAAGTACCTAAGTTGTGCTCTATTAATTACTTCTCCACTTGTTAAATGGCACTGTGACTTCAAATTAAAAACCTGTGTAAAACAATACTATTCACTATGGTATTTGGCTCTTCTGTCATTGAATCCCCATGGGACAATTATGTTTCTGTATGCATATGATGAATACTAGTACAGAGAATTAATACTAAGAGCTGAACATAAAAAGGTATTTACACATCCAAGCATGAATGAACAGTGCACAAATACACTTTAAAAAAATATGTATACTTAGTCTAGTTATGGTAAAACTGCAGATTCCCTTTTCTTAATAACAGAATTCAGTTTGCAATCATTGTTAAGTGGCACTGGAATCTGACAAGAAGAATCCAAATTTTCAAATTTGGATAAATTCTATAAAACATGTATGCATCACACTCACAAGTAGCATTTTCATTTTTCTTCCATGCACGGAACCTCACTTAGGAAATGAAGAGTAGATTTTCCAATTGAGACATCAGTTTTGATCAAGAACAAGGCTGCTTCAAAATACTTGAAGTAGAAAGCAAAGAAATCAAATAACCCTTTTTACATTCTTGTGGAGTGATGTTTGAAATTCATATTGAAAGGATGCACAAGGTTTAATTGTCATGACAGTAATACCCAGCCTAAATTAAAAATAAAAAAAAGCAGCTGCAGAGTTTGCTCTCGTTTATTTATAGCACATAAAACAGAAGCAGCTGCCTTTTACAGAAAAATAGTCCTAGAATAGACTCCAACATTCTGGATTTGGTGCTAAATCTAGAAAACAAGATGTTGCAACTTTTTTTAATATTAAGCCATCAACTTATTAAAGTTATTTATAATTTTTAATACCAGGAATTTACTTGAAATTGAACCACATTTAAATGAGAATATTGTTTCAAAGTGAATTATATGATAAATCAAATGTATAGGTCTATAGAATCTAGGTAAATGCTACATAATCCAGAGTGGAAATTAATTAATTTTAACCTAAATTAGATACTCAGTATTCTGAAGAATTTTTCTTTTAATATGTTGTTGATTTAGGAAAAAACTTATCCAGGCCATTTTGGGAAAAAATATTTTTATTAGAAGAAAAAAAAATTCCTCAAACCTTATGAAGTTCAGCATCGTGTCAGATTAGTGCAACTTTGCAAAAAAATCTCAGTAATTTTCAACCATGCTTTTCTTCAGCTGCAGAAACAGAACAAGACACAAAGTGGTCTTGACAAGAAAATGGTCTAAGCCATGTTTTTCACATAGAATTATAGAAACACAAGCAATCAAAACATGTATTTTTCACAACATTCAAAACTGTAGAATGTAGAAGTAGAAGCTACTTCTTGTAGGCATATATAAACCTCATGTAAAAAAAATATAAAAGGAGAAAAAAAAATCTTATGAAAGCATACTTTTAAAAGATTTTTGTAAACTTTAGCCCATCATAGTCTTTACAGTTACTGCGTGGTTTGCTCATTTTCTAAAACAAATGAAAAGTGCTTAGATGTTTTGGGATATGTGTTGTGAGGTATAGAAAGGCTTAAATGTTATGTTACAAAGAAATGGTAAAAATTTTACATCAGGCTATAATTATTCTTTCAAGTAATTATATCTACACTGAGAATATATATTCTCATTGGTTAATCACTGGTCTGCCAACATGTCTGAAATTTTTCAGTTCATTTCTTTCTGTGGCTGATATCCATAGTTTTCATACACGATCAAGGGACAATCAGACTTTTGTGGAACAGAATTTTAAATTGATATAAAGTTAGTGTCATTTCTCAAAAATACTTGAATTCATTTTCTTACCCAGTGGCACATTTTAAATTATGAATGATATGTTTGTCTATAAGTAGCTTGGGCCTCCATTCTGAGACATTGTTGAAGTAATACTTGGTGACTATATAGGTGGTTAGATAGTCTTCCACTAAGGTGGAAGTTACTTTCCTGATTTTGAATATCCAATAATTATTTCCCCATTTGCTAGGATGGATTCCTGTGATCAGAGGTGTTCCCATAATTGTAAACTACAATTTTATTTCCACGAATGTGAGTTTCCAAAACAGATTCAGTTACCTAAACAAAGTGTACAAGATATACTACCATAAAATTATGCTCACAATTCGACAAGAGAAATACCTTGATTAGATGACAAGTACTGTCTGTAAATGGAGCAGGACAGAGCAATATACTAAGAAACAGAATGACTGGTTAGAGGTGAATGCAACCTAGTAGATTTGAGAGAAACCTGATAGTGATGCAAAATGATCAGCAGCAGAACAGTATTTGTCCAAGGATTATGGGGTGAACTGCTATTAGTGGTTCAATCCAGAAAACAGTTGCACCCCTGGAGTACCATGCCTTCATCCCCAGTTTCCTTGTGAAGCTGTCAGCCAGTTGCCAGTCATGGACAGTGTGTAAGATCACAGTCTCTGCATTGGAGCTTTAGATGACATTTGTCTAGTTTAAATGGAGCCAAGGTTACAATAGGAATCCTAAAAGCAGGACAGAACCCAGAATGTATGAAAGAGGTTTTAAGAAGTTAACAGGAGGCTGAGATTAGCTAGGAAATTCTACAAATTCTCATGAGAAACTAGGAATTAGGAACTAAAAAATACATTTGTGTCTGTTAGAGGGAACAAGAACAAGAAGTCATGCTGGTAGTTCAAGATGTAAAGGACTTAAATACCTTGTTTTACAAAAATAAAAATGAATTATTGTGTATTGTTTTTAGCTTCATAGAAGGCTTTTGTTAACCTGGAACCCACGTGGGTCATTTTCTGATTTACTAAAGTAATGTGACACTAAGCTTGTTAATTGTAAGCTATTGGTTGAGAAAATTCTTATAAAATGTTCTACAAAAGTTTTTATTTTGTCTCTTGATTTAGTTTACATAAATGTTGTTGTTTTTCTGTATCTCTTACTTATTACTTGTATGATACAAACAAATAATAAATCCTAAATCTACAACTATCAAAGATTCATCCTGTTTGTGAGACACAAACTGAAGCAACAGGTTACCATGCCTGCTGTATTTCCTGCCTCTAATCTCTATAAGCAGATCACAGCCAGTGTCACCATCATGTGGTATCAGAAAAATACATTTAAAAAACCATGCTCTTCCTATCTGAGACCTGAAATTTCAATCTATTTTGATTCTGTTACCTTCTGAGGCAAGTAATTTTTTCATATCTATTTCAGAATTAGTCCTATACATTTTGTAACTCAATTACAGTCTCCCACTGATTAGATAAATATTCAGCATTTGATTATATGTCTTTATTTAGTGCTAGATGAAGATCATCCACACAACTTCTTAATATTCCAACTTTGATATAGAAGCTTAAATACTGCTATTTTTGT
>VWYE01006291.1:5246-52759 GCA_013398995.1 Alaudala cheleensis
AATTTGGGAGCTCGTGGCGTCGAAGTAAAAGATGCCGCTGGCACTAGGGAGGAGCAGGTGTTGGAGAGGCGGTGGGTAAAGTTCCCTGCCCGGGAGTGACGAGGTGGGCGCTGAAAACCAGCAAGCGCTGAAAACAGGCAGCAAGCTGTCGGCAGCGCGCACCCGAAGGAAGGGCTGCCACACTTGTTTGCTCCGTCCCACCGCGGATGGAGCGGCGTTGTTTTAGCGCTCTGGTGTAGCTTCGTGTCCCCCCCGTGCTGCCGCCACCTCCCGTGCCAGCGCTGCCGGAGAGAAAGGATCCCAGGGCACCGGGGATGCCAGGGTGGGCGCTGTCAGTGGCAAGGTCACCGGTGGCAGAAGGGTGGCCCGGGGGAGCGGCAGGCAGAAAGCAGCTCGCTGTGACTAGCGAGGTGCTTCACCTGCCGCGGAGCGCGAACATCCTGCACAAGCGGCATGCAGAGGGCTGGAGTCATTAGGTGCTGGTTCCAGATAAAACGTTTGCCTGTGATGCGTTTTGTTTGGTGTTGAATGCTCCTGGGAGGACTGGAGGGAAGGAGGGAGCGGCCCAGGAGTGCCAGCAGCCCTCCACCCTGGCTGGGACCAGAATTCCCATGATTTACAGCTTGCCGTGTCCTTCCATTGCTGCACCAGAACCTCAGAAGAAGGGGATTTAACTTGCTCTGTGCTTTCCTGCTCTGACCTCCTCCAGGTGCCCCAGGACAACTGTCAGGCTCATTTCAAGTGTGCCTACTACTGATCTAATATATGATACTCATCTTCTGTTTGGACTCTGCCATCTGATGTTGGGGGCAGGCAGGAGAGAAGACTCTATCCTTTAATGAGTTTTCCATGTCTCAGTGCCCGAGAGCAAGAAGACCCCCCCATCCCTCACACAGCACTTGCTCCCCACGCAGAAGGAACCTGCACAGCCTGAGCTCACTTCTGCACACCATGGATAGGATGCCCTGAGTGTTTAAGGCAGGAATGTCAGGGTTCAAGTGAATGAAATGGGAATGCTACCAGGCAGCAAGGAAGTCTGGGAGACCCAGGGAGCACATATCTCTGAAAAGGCAGGATGTAGCTGCTCATCCTGACCTGGTTTTGCAGTCTGTTAAAGCATGGCACAGGATAGATGTTAGTCTGGTGTGCTCATGCAAGTGGCACAGAAACCTCCCAGTTGCCTTCCACAGATATTCCTGCTGCCTCGGCAAGAGGCAAACACAAAAAATTGCTTTGCCAGATTTCCAGCTAATTTGAGTCACTGATGTACACATCTGTGAAGGTTCCCTCTGTGAGCCTTTTGAACACAATACTGTGAGTTTCACACCCCACATTTATCTCTAGTTCCCAGCAGTTTGCTTACAGAGTAGCCAACACAGCAGGGAAAGCAGGTGAACAAAGATGTCATGAAAAATGCTCTGCTGTGGCCCCAGGGCCTCTGGATGTAGGGAGTGCTGATGCTTAGAGTGACACTCTTGGGTAACTTCTGTGAAGGAGAAATCCTTGTGTCCCTCTCCAAGTGAAGCTGGCTGCATGAAGAGGAAGCTTGGCAAGTGCAGCAGCAAAACTGTAAAGGGGATATTGTGTGGTACCCGGCCCAGTGACCCCAGAGCAGTCCCTAATGCTCATGGAGTTGCTGGTCCTGATGGAGGAGCAGAGGAAGCCCAAGGCAGACCAAAGTATTCCCTTTGAGAATGTCATTCCTCATGAGTGGAGCCCATCAAAAACACCCTGATCCCAGAAAACACTGCTTGGGCAGTGACAACTCAGTGACAGCATCAGCATTTGTCCCAGGATCACTGCAGTGGCTGTGGGAAGCTGCATATTTTGGGACATGATGCTGTGAAAACGTCTGCTGTACCTGGCTACATAGATCATAATGTCAGGACTACATGTTGCAGAGAGACATCTGGACTTTCAGATTAAGGCCTTGCTAGTACTCAGAAATGCAAAGGAAATATTTTCTAAATCTGAATCCTACTTCCCCTGGTAAAAAAATAATATTGGAAAACATTCAGCAAGCCAGAATTGCCTGAGAAAAAAATCTGAGGAGCTGCAACCAAAACAGCAACAGAGTTAAAAGGAGATTTTCTCAACAAACAGTCATGGGTTTATATTTTTTAAAGCAAAGGATGTGCAAGTCTGGAAGGAAAAAAAAAAACAAAAACAAAACCAAAAAACTTAAGTGTAGTTCAGAGATCTGGAAAGAACTTGGTTTTGGCTGCTGTACTCAATGGTGACTGTAGACATGCTGAAAATGAGAACTCAAGGCAGCGTTTTGAGAGGAAGGTGACAGCCTTGCTCTTGTCTGCACATCTTGCCTTTGCTAGCAATTCCAGCTGGACTTTCTGTTGTCATTACTGTCCATCTGCTCACTGAGTCTGGCCTCCACTGCTGCAACAATGCCTTTTCTGGGCAGGTAAAGGGGCCACCTGGCATTGACCTGTGGTCCGAGGGACCTGATGTAGTTCTTGTTCCTGTCTTGTGCACTGACTTCAAATGATCTCTCTGTGTGATCTGCCTCACACAGCTCTTGCTCAAATCTCACTGCTGGGTGAGAGGGCTGGACTAGAGACTCAAATCTCCTCACAGGAAGCAGGCAAGAGTGTGATTCCCCCTGGGACTGAGCCTGCCTTTCTGACAGAAATGCATTTCTGGCTGAAAAGCTGCCCTCCTGCCAGTGGGAGAGGGCTCATCCATCATCTGCATTGAGGTGTGAAATGCTGCCCTGGACACCAGCCTGGGAATACCTCACTGGCAGATTCCCACTGCTGATGGGGACAGCCGTCTCTGTGGCACAAAGACACTTCTGTGTTGCTGGGAGGAAGGGGGTTATAGGTCACCCTGCCAACACAGCTGAGTGTCAGACAACCAACATGAGAACAAAGGACAAAGACCTAAATCTTGTGGAGCTTCCTATTCCAGCAGAAAATATCATGGACCTGCAGGGGTTCAGGTGTCAGCACTGCTGCTGGGGTTAGGTGCTGCCCCTTGAACAAAGCCTGTTTTCTTTTCTCACTTTGCAGGGAGAGCCATGGGGGGATCCCCTCACACCTGTGAATGGCCCCAGCCTCCTGTGTTCTGTGTGTCAGTGCATGCCTGGGCAGCAGCAGCCTGTCAGATTGATGCCTGTGACACCAAAAATCCTTACTGCCAAGTAACACGAGGACTAGAGGCTCTCTGTCTTACTGGGGTGAGCCAGACTGGGATGGTCCTCTGGAGCTGATGCTGCAAAGGGCCTGAAAGTCATTGTATCTCCAGATTTTTTATTATCACAAAGGTTTCAGAAACAGCAAAAACTGACCCCTAATATTGCATAGCTACAGAATTTATTTGTCCTTCTCCAGTTATTTGACCTATTTCCTGCCTTAGAAAGCCACCCAAAGGAGTTTCAGAGTTCAAACCCTTTTCCCAGGGTTTGACAGTGGTGTGGCAGGGGGAGGCAGGCAGACAGCAGCTCACCTCCATCCCAAGTGGGTCTCAGCACAGCACTGGCCTCAACTCCTGATGGACCTGGACCCAGCAGAGCGTGGCTTAATGAGTGATATTGCCACAAAGTACATTAGTCTCCTGAGCTAATTAATTACTGACTACTCCTCCTGAGGCAACTGAATCAGCAGAGAGCATATAATTAAATGCAAGATTGTTTTTGATATATTTTAAACATTCTTCTAGAATTCTCTGCCCTGAAGAAAGAAAGAGGGCAGTGATGATGAAAGGTGGTGAATGGTTCATGTGAACATTGACTATCATTTTAATGCTACTCAGTCCTGCCTGCTACCATCACATTTCAGTGCAGAGCTATTTAACATTGTCAACAGTGGCTTCCTTTCCTTTCCTTTCCTTTCCTTTCCTTTCCTTTCCTTTTTCTTTTCCCATTAAAAATAATGACCCCAAAGCATTGTTCAAATGAACACTTTAAGAAGGAAAAGCAGGAAACAAAGCCTTAAACATCAGAGGGACAAGGAATATGTGATCAGTTTTGTGGATTGAAGTGCTTCTTGTGTACCTGGCAAAGAATTTGAGCAGCAATTTCTCAAGAAGCTGCCTGTGTGCTGTCCAGGCAGGCACAGACTTATTGGGTAAGGTCAGCTGCAGCTGCTTTTTTAGAGTGCTTCGTAATAAATCCCCTCTTAATTAGATGCTCTTCTGGATAACTTGCAGCTCTAAAGCTCAGAGGAATTTTAATCAGTTCAGCCTCTTTGGGGTGAGAATTGCATTAAATGTATCCACACATCCATGCTGACTGGCCATGTGGTGATGTATCTGTTTGATCTGCAGGATCACCAGAGGAAACATGGGAACAATCAGCCCAGCACAGAGCAAGTCAAGGCTGGGAGATGATGCATTTGAGACTGGATGTGCTGCAACTGTTCCTGGTATCAGTACAGTATTTATTACATTCCTCAGTATTCTCTGGCAATGGCCTTGGCCCTTGTTCAAGGCTGAGCGACTCAGCTCGGCACCAGGCGCCTCAGCAGGACACTCAGCATTCCCTGAGTGCTGTCAGTTGGTGGCAGATGTTTGGCTGGATTTCCCTTTAGCCCAGAGCTGTGCCCGGCTCTGTACCTCCTGCTCTGCCTCTGCAATGGATGCCTGAGAACAGGGAACGCTTCTGGGTGTGCAGCCATGTGGGATCACAGGTAGTGAGGAGGGGAGGCAGGGAAGGGGAATATCTGACTCAGGATCTCCTTTGCTAAAGGGGTCCCCCTGAGAGGGTTCCCCTCTCAGGCATAAAGGGGACACAGCAGGGTTGGGACTGCTGAAGCCAAGTACCAGCAGGGTGGTGAAGGTGGGGATGAAGCTGAGGGCAGAACTCTAGGGAGTGGTGCCACTGTTCTGCATGCTGGCTCTGCCATACTTCCCAAAACATGCCCCCTCCCCTCCACAGCTTTTTGGGAAAACTGCTCTGGCACAAGACCTCTATCCCTTGTCTCCCATTAGCCCAGTCAGCCTAGCACATGCTTCCTTCTGGGCAGACAAAACACAGTTACTATGCAGTAAACTCACATTCCCAACCTTTATGTTTGGGAACTGTGTGATCCGGAAAGCACAACACAGTAACAAAAATCTGATGTAAACTGTGCACAGCTAGAAAGGCAGCAGCAATTAAAGACAATCTTCAACATTCGTGCCTAATGCTGACCTTGTATCTCTGCCAGCAAAACCAAGGTAAATCCATTATGGAGCTTTTCAAGCACAAAAAGGCTTTCACTCAAGTGCTTAACTTGGATGTCCTGCCTGCAGCCAGGCCTCTCTGCAGCACTGCTGCTGTTCATCCCCACCTGTTCCCAGCAAATATGACACAACTGCATTAGCTCTGCCCTTTCCTGCTGGCCCTTTTGCTGGGATGGTGACTGCTGAAGTAGCAAGGTGCCTCCTCACATCAGCTGCCATCGAACAACACCTATACTGCTTGGAATAAATCCTTGAATTCCCTTCCATCTCTTCTTCTTATAATTCTGCAGCCTTGGGTGGCCACAAAGTGGAGCAGCTTGGTGTTATAAAGGTATAAATCTCTTCTCACTCAGTGAGATCAAAATTAGGCTATTTGGGGCCAAATTATTTTACCAGCATAACTTGGCAGGGCTTAATTGCCTTCTGCAGATGAAGATGGCCGTTTGCATTTATCCCATCAGATGGGTGGCTAATTGCTTGGCATTCCTTGAAGATATGAACAGACGGCAGCAGAACTGATAATTCATCTCAGCTGCTCTCAGGAGAGAAGCAGCAGATTTCTGCATCCACTCCTGTTAAGCTCTTGGGCAGTGCAGTTTTCCTGTCCTGAGTTCCTGACAATGGATGAGGTGGAAGACAGCTTTCCTTTCAGCAAGGAGAGGAGATTACTCCATTGCTGACAGTGTCCAGGCCACAATGCAACATCAGGGTATGCTTAGGATACTATCACCTCAAACCCCTCCTTATTTCCCTCTCATCTGGTGGTCTCATGTTTGACCACTTTGATTTCCAGACCAAACCTACACCTGGCCAGCTCATACCACATTTGTTCTCATGCAACAGTTCCCATCAACCTGATTCCCTTGTGCTCTTCACAAAATTTAATTTCTTCCCAATAAATAAACCCTTCAGTCCTGTCTCTGGCACTTGTACCTTGCTGACTCCCTTCTCATTTGGCATCCTCTTTGACACAGATGCAAGTCTCATGAAGGTGTGTCATTAAACATCCTTGGCTTTTACAAAGCCTTATCTTACACAGGAGATATTCCCAGCTAATTACTCTCAGATCCTGTTGCTCTTGTTCCCAGCTCATGAGCTTTTAATGTACAGCAGGGCTTTTGCCCACAAGCCTGCACCTGCTGGAGGGCATTGCCCTTCTGCCACCAACATCAGCCTCCCCAGTTGTCACTGGCAAAAACAGCCAGCTTCCCCAAAACATGAACCATGTGCCTGTTCTTCACCAGTGCCAGTGAATGCCACCACTCCTGCCCCATGTCCAGAACTCCCAAAAACACTCAGGGAGAGCAAATGCAAGGCTAGCTCCTGACTTCCTCTAGCATTACCTCCCACCTGCTGGCTTGGTCCTGAAGTACTGACTGCCTTTTCCTTACAGAGCAGTGCATCACAGAAATCAAAGGCCAGCCCAGCACAGCTGCTTTTCACCCTGTTGAAGGTCTTTTTAAAATTTATTTTATTCCTGTTTACTTTTGAATATGTTTCCTTTTAAAACTTTTCTACCTTGAATCAAGACACAAAGGTGCTGAATACACTATTATAAGTACACTTATACAAGAATACTTGTAACAGTGCTTAGAAAATATAACCTAGATAAAAAAATTTACTCCAATTGTTTCAACTCCTGAAATAGGATAAATCCAAGCTGAAGCCTTGTGTTTACCATTTTGAAAGCTTATGAAATAAGAAAATGCTGGAAAGGAAATAAAACTGTTTTGCCTAACAAATCTGTTTGAAGTCACAGAAGTCAGCAGTGATTTACATTGTTACTGAAATTATTTCTTGCAGTATGCATTGCCAAATCTACATTCCACAAGCACTGATATTTTAGGTTGTTTTCATGCAAAACTGCTTTTGTTTCCCAAACCCAGACATTTCTTCCAACTGCTGATCTTTCTGTGTTCTACACAGACCTTTTAGTGATAAAAAGAGGAAAAACAAAAGTATTCTCATGCCCCAGGACACAACAGAAAGCAGCCCCACTGTACTCCAGTTCAAAATCTCTCCACTGCACTTCATAAAGACAAATTTTAATAAATTTACATTTATTGAAAATATCACATTAGCTTTTATTTTGCTCATTTGCCCCAGTGCACAATTAAGCTATTTAACATGTAAATTGTAATGACAGAACTGCAGGCAGCTTCATAAAATGAAAGACCAAATACACTTGTAACATGATCATACTGTTTTTAATCTGGTGGGTAAGGAACAGTGGGGTGGAAGGGAATAATCTGTTTCAGGGTCCAATACATAACCTATCTTGTTTGGTTTCAACACATACATCTGTTATTAAAAGCCACTGTTTAGCAGCGTCACATGCACCTAAAAATTGACCATGTGGGACATCATCCATTAAATATACTATTTGTAGATGAGAATCGTTAGGGATGGGAAAAGGATTAAAATAAGAAGAAAAGCACCAGGGTTCCACAGCCCTTCTAGAACAAAGTACTTTGCAGGGAGGGTGTAATGCCACGTGTCAGCTCTACTGCACCATGCTGTGAGGACGAGCGTTTGGTCCATTTCCCGCATGTCTGCCATAGAAATGCATTTCTTTGGGACAGCAACCACCAGGGCTTTGCAAGTGCAGGGCCACCTCACACCCCCAGCTTATTGGCCTGGGTGAGGACGACCTTCAGGACTGGCATGAAAGCAGAGGTCTCGCTGAAGTTGCTGGTGCTGACGATGTGAGTGTGGATGTTCAGCCCCTCCTGGTAGTTGCGGGTTTCGATGCTCTTCACGATGTTGTGCAAGCCACTGATGATGGTTGGAGAGAGCTGCAAGGAAGGCAAGGAGGGCAGGTCAGCACCAAGGAAAAACCAGAAAAAGGAAATTCTGAGTGTGGCACTTGGCCCTCAGGAAGGTGCAGCACTTAGTTCCTTTCTTTGGAGACAGCCATCTTCAGAGCTGCACAACACTGGCAACAGTCCCTGGGAAGTCTAACAACAGACTTCAAGCAGAATAGGCCTTCTCTGGACCTTGTAGTATTGCTATGCCCTGCAAGCCTTCCCTGCAAGCCCCTGGATGGAATTCCCTGGGGTGGGAGACCTGCTGTGACAGACACTTGGCACCAGAAAAACCTACTGAGCTTTTACACCTTCAGGTAAGGTTAATTGCTCAGAAAACACGGCCTGACAACAAGAGGATTACATCACTCTAATCTTAAGGTACTAAGACATGTGAGCACAGTCCTTTATTCTGCCAAAGCCTCCTGGAAGCTTTGGGAAAACTACCAGATCTTCAAAAGTACTTGCACATCTGCCTTACAGTGAAGTCAGTGAGCCTCCAACATCGAAGTCCTCAGGGTTCTGTTTTGACCCCAGGCTGTGTGTCTCAGCTCCTGCCTGGAGCAGAGAAACTGTGCCTGCTGCAAGGAGCTCTGCTCTCTGGCTCAGCACAGCCTCTGCACAGCCCCATAAAACTCATGACACAACCCCCAAAGCAATACTGTAAAGTCTGCACAGGCATGTGGGGCCAAGCACAGTAACCAGCTGTTTTCTAAGAAAGCCATGCAAACTTCCAATAAATGGATTTGGAGCACACTTCCAAAGAAAAAATGAGCACCTGCTACATACTGCAGAAGTAGCATTGCACCAATGAAGTAATTGGCCATACATGATTGAGGGGTGAGGGGGAAGTAAAACAGAACTTACTGTCTGTTCCCTAAGTTTGTCATACAGAAACTCCAGGCGTTTATTTGCATCATCCAGTTTCCTCTTGGTTTGCTGCAAGACAAATAAATGCATCAGAGCATAGCGATTTTAATAACCCCAGAACAATCTGGTTTAATTGCAAAGAGGTCCATGCAGCACATCAAATTCCTTTCTCCAACAACATTTTCCTAACACATCATTTGGATTCTTTGCTCTGTACTCTTCTCCCCTGATTTTGCTAGGAAAGACCACATGGCTGTAGTTCTCCACATGTAAATGCTTCAGTTGTCTACAGAAAACAGAAAACTGTGGAGGTGCACCCCAAAAGCCACTCACCATTTGCAAACCCCACTGGAATATAGCTGATAAGGAAAGTTGCAGAATTCTGAGTTGCAGCATGATTGCTTTTTCTAGGGTTCACTGAAGAAGCATGACGAGAACTGGATAAAATTCTTACTGGAATGAAGTATCCAGCAACATTATTGAGAGCTTAAGGGCAGATTCTCCAGTTCTAAGTATGTACAACTCAGTCATCACTTATGGCAAATCCTAATTATATGTTTCCTCATGTGATTAGTAAAGCCATTAGTTTGTAAGTTTTTAGTGTCAACAGAAAAGCTAATAGCCTAACCCAATCTGTCCTTACAGACACTGAAAGGTCTGTAAGGTGCTTCTGTGACTTTTGTGAAGCAAACCACCCACTGATATGCCTAGAATCATTTTGCCACCAAAGGCTCTTAAAATAACCCCAGTACATTTCACCTGGAGCTGCAGCTGCTGGAGAGATGAATTTTTATCCACTTTTTTTTTCTTAAACATCTAAAATTGTAGATTTTACTTCAGAGTAATAAAACAGTAATAAAGCATCAAGGTTACAATTGCAGGAGCACAAAAAAGCTGCTGGTCAACAGCAGCAGAAACGGCATTAGTGCACAAGAGTACTGGAATTTCCTCCTAAATCAGTCTGTGCATCAATCCATCTTCACTTAGCATAACTGCCATTTTCCCTGGCAACTGGAAACATTTTTCTGGATTAAATAATTGCCTGGAGAAAATAAAGCCTGTGGGAATGCTCTAGCTCAGGGGTGAAGACCACCTGCTGGCTGCTTGCTGTGCTAGAAATTAGGGAAAGCTGTTCAGATGGCATAAAAGAGAACACAGCACATTGATCTTGGGCCACATGCAGAAAACTCCTCAGCAGCAGTTATGTCATCAAGGAACTGAGATACCTAAGGAAAAAGTACCTCAGGAGGAGTAGGTATGGAACCCCCAGTTCTTTTGGACTGCCTAACTCTCAGATGCATGACCACAGAACACTTGTTTCAAAACCCATGAAAAGGTGCATACACTATTTTCATTTTACATTTGGTCAGTTAGCACTGAGGGGAATAAATTGTGTCTTGGAAACAGCAAGACATCTCCCCAGCCAAAGCAATTAGGTGGAGGTGCAAAGTGGTTGTTCTCACTCCTAAGTTCCCATTCCCATTTTCCCCTTTAGAATGTAATAGCTGAGCAGTGCCTGTATTTGCTCTGACAACAACTGATGTGTACAGTCAGGGTGGTGTTCCTTGTCTCCTTGGGCTGAAACACTTTCACTGCCTAAGAAAATCAGAGAGACTTAACATGAAGCAAGCAAAATGTGTTGGCAGAGCAGAAGAGCAGTCCCCAGGTGCAGATGAGTGAAATGCTTTTGCCTTCTTTGCCTTGGGGAAGGGGCACTTAAGAGGAAGAAAAGGTCAAAGGGAATGCAGAAAACATTATATATACATACACACATGTATATGCACTCTACAGCCTTTAAATAAAGGATTTTGAGCAACTGACTGATACTGAAGTGACAAGAGAACGAGTCTGTGCTGCTGACCAAGCAAATTCAGTGCACAAAGCCCTCTGCATGCCACCAGCACCTCCTTTTAGCATGTGGCAGGCATTGAGCTGAATAGTCAGCACCTGGGCTTTGGGTGGCATGTTATTTACTGGCCATCAGAAGTAAATGAGGGACAGCTCATTTACAAAGTGCTGCTGCCATGGGAAATGTTTTTCCTATCCAGCTCCAGTGGTTGTGTTAAAGCTGTTAACCTTCCCTTTCCCAGGTAAGTGTTGTTTCCCTTTGAAATCAGTTTGTTACCGGAAATCACAAGGCACAGAAATCACCTACCGGATCGGAGGCAGACAGCAGGCACCTCTGGATGAGAGCTTCAAAGGTAGTCTTCAGGATAAGGTGCTCCTCAGGGATGGGCTTCTTGGTGATCTTCTCTGTTGGCAGTGCCTGCACCTGCTGAGCAACGTGGTAGGGAACAGGTGAGGCTTTTCTAGGTCACTGTGCCCACATGTTGTTTTCAGCCAAACCAAGCGGCATTATTGCCTAGCTTGGCACAACTCCTATTTCTTCCCTGTGGGGGTGTGGAGGTGACTTTACCAGGACCTGCTGTTGCTCCCTCTGGGAAGCTGTGAAAGTTGCAGAAGGAAGCAGCTTGTTGGCCCATACTGACTATAGCATTAGTGGTATCTAGGTGGAGATTACAGTAGCAAAATGCCAGCAGGGTGCCAAAGCCAGCACCTAGAAACTCCACAGAACACTTTGTGGCTACAAGAAAAGCCTGGACAACAGGATCCTGCCTGGCAGGCTCTACTGATGGACAAACAGATCCACGGGGCTACGTTACCTGGATGGCATTGCCAATTGGGGCCCCTGGGGCCCCCTCCGTGCTGGGTTTGGAACCAGTGGGTGGCATGATGGATGGCCCCAGGGGCTGGGAGGCAGGCTGGAAGCCCCCCTGCAGCACCATCTGCCCTGCAGGGAGGTGTGGAGGCGGGAAGCTGGATGCACTGCTGGGTGCTGCTGCAGCCTGGGGCTGCTGTAGCTGAGCCTGCGGATCCGCCAGCGGGTTCATGATGGGGGAGGTGATGGGCACCGGGGGCAGGAAGTTCTCAGGGACCTGGGGAAAAACAGGGCATTTATATTGGTGTGGCTGCTGCAGGCATAGCACAACACCCAGCTCCTACAGACTCCCCAAACCACAGTAATTGGGAGTGCTGGATACAGAAATAACAGGGACAGACACCACAGAATTTTACTTTAACCAAACTCATCCCTCTGACTGCACAGTAAGAATTTTCTTGGGGCAGTCCAGCCTGCCCCTGGCCACAAGAGCTGAGTGCAGCCACCTCAAATCAGAGCCACTCTCCCTCCAAACCAGTGGTTTGACAGTCCAGTCCTATTAGAAGAGAAAACTAACCCACACCTACATCTATTCTTACTATTGGGTCATTATATTTAGACTTTTGTGTCTCACTTTCAAGGGTGTATTTTTGTCCATGCAGTACGTAGGTCACAGCCAGCAACATGCCCCAGTAAAGCTTCTGAAAGCCTTCCAAGTTTCTGGCACACAGGTCTGCACTAAGGCAAATTACCAGAGCATTTCAGATTCATCCTTGAGCATCTGCCAGTCTTTACACATGGGTATTTCACAAACATTTGGTAGAGGGAATAAACAACAAAATGAGCTACTGGCCTCTGCAACACATCATGCAGGAATCAAAACAATATAAAGGGCTTCCATGGGAATGTGCACATTTCTTTGGGTGCCCATGGAAAAAAATAAGGGAAGATTACAGAACCCTGAATGAATGATGCTAGAATTAAGCCAGTGGTTTGGGACAGCAAAAAAAAAAAAAATCCCAATCCAGCAACAAAGCCAATTATAAAAGAAATGAATCACAGCAATAAACTTTTGAGTGGTGAGTAAGTTCTTGCTTAGGAGGAAAACAGCTGAAAATTATGGCTTGAAATGCCAGAGATTTCTTCTATTTTATTATAGTCCAAGCAGTGAGTCATTTTATAATATCCTAAACCAGCCCTCAGAGAGTGGACAGAAGGGAAACAAACATAGAAACACAACTGACAGATTTGTTAAATACCCAACAGGGAATGCAAGAAAAACATTCCTCATTTAGAAGGAGCCAACCCACAAGCCTTGGCCATGGCAGAAATTCTGGCTGTGATACACACACACACACAGAAACTCTGTGTGCAGAAGGCTGCTTCTTGAGCTCTGTGCTCCAGCAGTTATTCTGACACTAAGAGCTCTCTATCCAGCCTCCAAAAGCTTCTTCACTTTAAACTGCAGAGACCAAAACCCAAAGGGTAAGGAAGACTTCTGCCTTGGCCTGCACCCAGACCTTATCCTGGCTGCTCTAATGTTTTGTTCTCCCCACACTTTACATGTTCCAGGCTAACTCCTGCTTCCCAGGGTTAGAGAATGGTGGATAACACTGACTGCTGTGGAGATTCTCCAGGCTACAGCAGCACCAGGGGATGAAATAGCTCACTCTGCTCTGTGCCAAGTGTTCCCAGTTATCCTGCCCTGCTGCAATTTAAATCCATTTTGTAAAACTACATTATCTCCATCATGAAAATTGTCTTACTCTCAACAGATCTCTCAGGGTCAGACCCTTAATCAGGATAAATTGCTTAGCAACATCAATAATCTATAACAATTTGCACAGCCTCCTCATTTTGCCTAAGTATCATCTTCTGCAAAACTCTGCTGCTTTACTGCAGATGAAAAGAGTCAGAAGTATTTGCTTCAAAACATGAACAATGTTGTTATTAACAACCACAACTTCAGCAAAAACCCACCATCTCTTCAGAGGCTTAGTCATTTTGAGAGGGATAATGGATATTAGAGAGACATAAAGGTCATTTCTACTCAGGAGATGCAGCTTTTGTTTGCTGCTAACCCTTCTCTTCCCTTCTCCTGCCAACAGATTTCCCAGGAGCAGCTTAAACTACTGTTTTCCAAGTGACCAGCACCCAGCTGTGCTGAGGTAGGACTTCCTAGAGTACCTTCTTCTTGGCAGCTCTGTTGAGGGTGGGAGGGTCATTCCAGCCGTTCTGAGGCCCTGGGGCAGAAAGAAAACAGAGACTGTAAGTGCCTGGGAGGAGGGCACTGATGCCCTCTTAAGCTCAGCTGGGCCAGATCCATGCCATGGCTCTACTGGCACAGCCTGCCCTGCCCTGCCTGCTCCTCTGCCCTTCCCTGAGGGCCAGTGTTGCATGTAGGTAAAAACCTTCTAAAAGAAAGGCCTTCTGATATCATGGCTTAAGCCTGGCTAATTCAGCTGGGTGCAGCTAGCCTGTTAAGTTCCCATGAGAAAGAATTATGAGAATAAAAATCAGTTTGCATTACAATCTATTCTTGTAAAAAAAATAAGTTACACCTGCAAAAACAAAAAGTCTGTCCCAGAAGAATCTGTAAAAAAAAAAAAATGTAAGCTATCTAGAAATAAAAGAAGTTTAACAGGCATGTACAATAGCCATTACCAACCAATGAACTAAATCTCAGCAATTTGCTAACCAATTAAATTCATACACAGTGCCTACTGACAACACATAAAAGTGAAATATGTAAATAAAAATTCAGCTTCTCTGCATGAAAAAAAACCAAAAGTCCCACATATTTAATTGCAGGCCAGAACATCTCCTGTGCCAGCCAGAGCCTCCCAAGATCCCTGCCATCAGACCCTTTGGGCTCCACCCTCACTGGGCAAGGTTTGGGATCTAAGTTTCTCAACTTAAAAACTTCATAATGAACTTTTCCTTCTCTTGCAGGAAAAAAAGAGCTTTGAGCAGACAGGCCTTTGAAGAGGGCCTACCGTGCCCAAAAAAGCTCTGCTACACAGACTGTATACATAAAGAGAGCTGATCCACAACATTTGTACATGAAGTTCCCCAGCAACACCACACAAAAACAAGAGGCATAAGAGGCCTTAAGCATTTCAGGCCAGGTTCACCCAGTCACCTTGGAAACACAAAAGAGCCACAAACCCAGCCAGATACATCCCCTGCCAGACACAGCATGGTTTTGGGTGCTTTGTATCCCCAAATCAGAGCAGAGCTGCTTGAGAAAGGTGAAAAAATCTGGCCTTCTGTCCCAAGGGTGATTTGTTTGAAACTGGAAGCACAGAGGATGTCTGAGCAGATTCCCTCCAAGTCTGGGGTGCTGCTCTGCACCAAACCTTCTGCTCTCCCAGGAAAGCAAGCCCCCTGCAGCTGTGAGATTTGCACCCAAAGCTCCCATTAGTGCATTAGGAAGAGCTGCCCATCTCCTCACAGAGCACATGGAATTGGGCCCAAGGCATTACTGCAGCCTCCCCATGTAATCAGGATTTATTGCACAAAGCCACAAAAAGCCAACAAAACCAAATCCCTGCTCAATGGACTTTTTCACCACAGTGTTTTTCACTTAGCAGATGATGAATTTACCTTTGACAGGTTAACATTACTGCAGAATTTGCCTAATTTATTGAAATTTCATTTGCTCCCAGGCTTTTGTCAAGCAAGTTCCACATCCAGAGCATGTTAAAGGGGTAAATCAAAAACTATTTAAAACCCCTTTCACATTTGCTTTCTCTTTAACCAAAGGCAGTGCCATCTCCTGGCAGCCTCCTCTATTCCTCCCTATTCAGAAAATCCCAGAGTATTTCAGATACAGGGAGTTTAACTGATAGGAATAGCACTTGAGGAAAATCTCCCAGACTATTACTGCTCTTAATTTCCTGGAATAATTTGCATTAAAAAAGGAAAAATATTTAAAAAGAAATGGTTTCTGTGGTTAAAAACTCCAGATATATTGTTATTGGTTTCAATTAAGGAATTAAAAATCGATTTGATTAAAGTCTAATTGGCAAACAGCATCACACTTCTTGTTCTCTAAAGAACATTTGTATAATTGATGTCCATTTAATTAATTTCATGTAGTAGTGGCTGTAATTATTTTCAGGTTAGGTGGTACCTAGTTCACCTGCGAAGGCAGAGGCCTGGTCTTGAGATGGTAGACTTTCTGCAGACAAAATGCAAAGATAACTAAAAAAAATATTTTTCTTCAAAAATAATAAAGCAGTTGGTCTTTAATTTTTGACCAGCAATTTAGTTTCACAACATGCATCAGCAGAAAAAACCACCTAATCTAATTACAATGCCAGCTTGGAGACAAGCCATTTGTTCAAACTCCCCATGGAATTGCTTTTGTCCACCTTCCCCCAAAACAAGCCTGTTGCTCTTTCCATGCAGTAAATCAGTGTTTCTTGTTGTTCATAATAAATGTTTCAGCATTTTGGCCCTTTTTCTTCTCTTCTGCTGTTCTCATTTTCTATTCCAGAGCAGCTGACAGACCATTACTCTTAGCCACAATCTTTTCAACACCATTTTACCATTCCAGAAAGCTTTTTCAAGAGATGCTTGAAGTATCTTGACCTTAAGGTGGATCTCCCAAGTATTTTCTCAAACCAAGGTGCACTCTCAGCTGCATGCAGCCCAGCAACACGAGTATGTTGGCACATCAACTTTACACTCACACAAAAAGACATGCTGCCTGCACACACTGAGGAACAAACCCAAATGGCAACATGTAGCCAATAAAGCCCTCACCACTCTGAAGAGGAAAGGGGCTTTGGGGATGAGATAATTCCTGTCCCTGGGGTTGGCCTGCTCACACTTCTGGTGCAAACCCCTCCTTTAGCTCAGGATTGGTCTATTGCATCTTCAAACAGATTCAAGATGCTGAAAATTGGAACTCCCTTGAAAGTAGGTTCTAAGATCTATCACAAAACAAAGTGAGAGGGGTTGAAAATAAAATTAAACGTGGGCTTTTCTTGCTCACAGAATCTTTGAGCACAGCTTAACGCACTGATGTTATGTGCCTTTGCAAAAAACCAGAAAATATTTACTGAACTCTTCCTTTTTACATGCATCTTCAAATCCAAGCCAGTTCAAAGGTCAGGTGCTTTTCAAGAGTTCAGATTTGAGGTATTTTTTCCTTCCTCCCTTACTCCTGCCTTTAAATGAGTCACAACTGCAAAGTGAAGCATGATGTTCCCAGATAAGATCATCACCACACACAAAAGCACACCACTTCATTGGCAGGATCAGCATCACTGCACCAGAGCACTCAGAGTTACAGGTGAGATCTACTTCTGGCTGCAGATCTCAATGGTTCTACAAGATCTCATGCCAAGGCATCCACCTAGGACCAGGCAGTGCAGCTGCTCAGAAATGTGCTGGTGGTTAGGCATATTAAGCATGTACACTGTAATTGCTGCACTTGGAAAACAAGGTTTTCTTCACTCTTGTTGGTATGCTTTCTGAAAGGTGTAAACATTGGAAGAGAACAGTGTGCTCTTCAGACAGACTTGATCTTTTTCCCATTGTTCTTCAGCTGCAATCATCACTTGTGTTGTATGCATGAGTCATCCTGAGCTCAGCACCTCACCATGCCCTGCAGTCCACCTCTGCATTTCAGACTGAGGCTGCAGAAATCAGAGAGGATGCCCAAGTTTGGGTTTCTGAAGGTCTGACACTTTCTACTGGCTTCCCTGCTCACCTATAGCTGCTGAGAAAAACAGAAGCAGCATCTCAGAAAGTTTGATAAAAAGCCTAATGTGGACACCTTTTAACTCCAAAAAGACCTTCACCCACTCTGAGCATGCCACACGGACTATGTCACTGGAAGAAACTTAGCAAGTGGCAGATCCAAAGTGCCTGCCAGTGATGCAAGTTGAGTAGTAAAATGGGTAAGAAAGAACAGTTTTCTTGTTCCTTGCATTTATTTGGAAGTGCAGAACCTATGCTGTCTGCATTGTAATGTGCTGCTTGACATTACGCCCAGAACCCTATCCAACACCTCCCCCTCTGTCCAATTCAATAATCCCTCTGGCTTCGAGATTCAAATTTGACATCCCCTGTAATGTGGGGTCAGGAGGGGTCACAATACAGCACCTCCAAAACCACAAAGGACACCAAATCTGGCTCCCCTTGCAACTCTGGCAGTCCTACATCAGTCCTCTTTTTTGACATAGCAAAAGACCACTTTTCCCCCAAACACAAGGGGTATGTGAGCTGCCAGCCTCAAGGACACCAATAGGAGCACCTACTCATGGGATTCATTCTGCCAGAGGCAAAATGCCTTTTCAGCACTGCATCACCCCTAACAGACTTTTAAAGTAAGAGAGGGAATGACAGTGGGCACATTAGGGTCTGTCAGCAGAGAAGACACCACCAAAACATCCCTCAAATCTTCCCCAGTATTCCCTGTACCCTCCCAGATCTGCTCCTTAACTCTTCAGCTGGACCACCTGGATGTGAAGGATGGTCATGAGCAGGTTTAGAAAAGGACTGCTGATTCTTCCTGAACTGCCTGACATGCAAAGCTGCTGTTTCACAGGCTGCTAAGTGCAGGGACAGGTTTGTTATGGCAGGTGAGGTCACTGTCCCCCAGCAGTGACACCCAGGCAGTCACAAGCAGACAAGGAGCCCCACCTCAGCAAGTGCTATCTCACTAAACATGCTCCAACATGCTTCTAAGTGTCAGCCACACACACATGCTTTTAATTGACATTCAGGGAAGAGACACATAAAAGCATTTCTAAATCACTTCTGATTATCTTTTAAGGCACTTGCAGCCACTGTGAATCTCATCACAGTAAGAGGTTAGGTACCAAACAATGAAAGACAGCTAATGCCATGGGAAACATTGTTTGAATTAAATATGCTGCCAATCCTGGGCTCAAAAGGCTGCTCAAGAACCAGGGACATGGACAAATCACATCTGCAAAATCATTCAGCAAGGAGAATTGGGATCATCTTGTCTACAGAGATTAGGAAAACTTGCTAATTCTTGTACTTTGCTTTCCAGTCACAGTGCAGGCTCTGACACCAATGTTAAAATTGAGCCATGATCCATCCATGGCATACAACAGCCTCATAACAAGCCTGTTGTAGCATTTTGTCTTGGGCAAGACAAAAGCTCTGTGACTGTGGCAAGGTCTGGCTCACCAGAGAAAGGTGACTGCTCATGCTGCTTAGTTCACCAACACTGCCCTATCACAGATGCACAGGAGTGATGATATGTGGTTTAGAAATGCTTTGAACTGATCTCTAAGCAAAAGCAAACTTTTTACAGAGCATTCACAAGGAAAAAAGTGTATATTTAACTGAATGGGTGAAGACCAAACCCCTCCCTCCTCCCTGCCTGTCCCCCTGTCCAAGCGCAGACCTGTTCTCTGGGATGCAGGAAGGTCACTGGTTGCAGGCAGAGTACCTGTTGGTCCAGTAGGTAATGCATAAGCCACAGAAGTTGCTGGAGGTCCTGGCCTGCCATGCTGAAAGGATGTGCCAGGAGGAGCAGGGAAGGAAGAGACGGGGTTCAGGCTCATTGGGGAGGGTTGAGGCTGCCCAGGGTACAGCGGGGAGGGCATAGGGTGGGCAGGAGCAGAGGGCAGGTAGGACGGGGTGGTGTTAGGGGCAGGGCTGGGGTAAGAGGCTGAAGCAGGGGCAGCAATAGGCTGCTGAGGCTGATAGAGAGCTGGTCCCCCTGTTCCAGAGGAGTACTGCTGTGTGGCCTGATACGCTACAAACAGGGAGAAAAAACAGTCAGTCAGTGAGTTCGTAACAGAGCAGCGAGTTTCATCTGCCTCTGCTTCCTTCTTCACTTGACTCTCCTCCCTTCATGCTCCTACCCCCCAAAACCACATACCTGCCCAGCCAACTCCTGGCTCCCATAACTCTGCCTGCACCTGCAGGACTGCTCAAATCCCCAGCCTGTCACTGGGAGCAGGGAGGCACAGAGAGGATGGCCTTGGCTCAAGGGACTGCTGCTCTCCCACACACACTCTCCAGCCCAGAGCCACCAAGCTGCCTGGGGTGGGGCTGGGACACATGGACACTGCTGTCTTCTGGAGCACTGCAATCTTCACAGGGGCCCTCAGAGAAAGGAAAGCCCTGTCCCAGGTTTTCACAAAGGGAAAACTTAGGCCAAGGAAATGAATACAGACTCTGGAAGGGAATGGAAGCTCACAGCCTTTCTTTCACTGGGGGCCCTGCAGTCTAATTTCACTGACTCTGCCCATCTATGGCTATTTTTCCTCCTTAATGCCAGTACTTTCAGTCTCTGCTTTGAGTGGGTCAGGGCTCTGCCCCCTTCTTCACTCACTTCTCTACTACTGCCCTCATTTCCTCATCCCCTCTCCCATTTCCATGGAGCCCTAATGAGAAATGCATGGCCCAGCTGCACAGAGATGAGCTGTGTCTCTCTTTACCAGGCCTGTGCTGCTTTTCCAAGACTCAGACTTTGGAGTTTCCAACCCTAGCACAACCTTGGGCAAGGCCAGCTGAGGAGTGAGTCTGAGAGCTGTGGGTGGACACCTCAGCAGAGGAGGAATGTTTGACAGAGGGTGTCTGATGTCTAGACCCCCACCAAGAAATGACAACCCTCAGATGTGATCTCAGATTTCTCCCCAGCCTTCAAGAACTGCGGGACTGGCTTGGTCTGGACAGCTCCAAGCACAAGGAGGGGACTGGTTATCCCTGAGCTAATGCTGGCTCAGCTGGGTGGGAGGGAGAGGGGGAAGCTGCTGTTACTCACTCTGTGGGTATGCTGGCCGTGCTCCTGCTTGTGAGTACATGCTGTAGTTGGAAGATGTGGCTTGCTGGGGTGGCATGCTGGGGCCAGCAGCACCTGGCATAATAAACCCTGGAGGAGGTGGGTTGTCCCCCTGTCAAAAAAAAAAAAATTACAGGAAAAATGGTTAGGAGAGACAGGATTTAATCGGTAATGGTAATGCAGTGCTGAAGCAGAACTTCAGCAAAATGATGAGTTCATGTTTCAAGGCCTGAAACCATATTCCCTGGAAGAAGGGAATCACCAGCACAGGGGCAAATGCCTCCAACCACCCCAGTGCCTTAGGGTGCCCAGCACAGCATGGAAAGCACAGCTGGATGTGCAGTGACTTCAGCAGCAAGCAGAGCAGCACACACCTGCCTGCACAAGGAAGAGCTGCCTGCCAGTGCTGCCTGGTGCTCAGGCAGCCCGAGAGCACCCTGCCACCTTTCAACTAAACTTAAATGGTAACTCTGAAGCTTCTAATCTCCATGGAAAAGGAGGAAAGGAAAAAGCATATTTCAAATATTCCAGTGTGGGACAAGGGTTGGGGAGGCTCAGGTCACACTGACCTCCCACTCAAGACTTTCCAGTGCCATTCATCTAGGCACTGGTGAAAAAAAAAAGGAAGGAGATGCAGAGGAGTAAACCCAGAGCACACATGGGAGCTGCTCTTTCCATCTGTACCAGACTGTGCCAAGCACACAGACTACACCAGGGGACATATTGGGGTGGAGCAAAGGCTCAGAGAGGAATAATGAAGGTTATACCTGTGTGTCAGAGGGACAGCCTGCAGGAGGATGGCTGGGAAGGGCAGTAGGAGTTTTGTTACTCCAGGTAGTGACAGTAGGGGCAATTCTAACCTGAATCGAACAAAGAAATACCAATCATGGAAAACAAAACAATAAAAAAGTCTAAAGGGTTTCACAAAACAAGATGCAAAGAAGTGAACGCAAGAAGGTTTGCATGCTGGCACTTGTAACAGCCATAGAATCTCAGAGGAAGAAGGGAATTGCATTCAAGACAGACAAAAAAAATCACTGTGCACTGGAGCCAAAGTGAATTGCAGAGTGAGGACGAAGCACAGTGGAGTTGCAGCTGCAATAGGCCGTGGAGCAAGTGCAGTGTTATGTGTGCCAGTCAGCCAGGTCTCCATCTTCCAACACATTTTTCTACTGCAGAAGCCCCCCCTGCCACTGGTCCATGACAGCAAGCATCACTAACCACAGCTGCAAGCCCCAGGTTCTGTGTTAAATTCAAACATATGCCTCACACAAAAGGAGTCTGTTTAAACTGAGCTTCAGATGACTTTTAAAAGGTTAAAAACTGATACTCAGCTCTTCCACATGCATAAATACAGGTCTTAATGGTAACTGCTTCCCAGCCAGTCTCCCATAGCTCCTTTCCTCCACCTTCCTTTTTTGCCACTCCAAATGGCCTAAATTCCATACAATCACTCCTACCCTTCTGATGGGACAAAAATCAAGAACTTCCTGTGCCTGTGACATTCCTGAGCAAGGAGTGGGCATGATGCCTAGCAGCAGACACTTGGCTGGGGTTCAAGGATATAAGCAGAGGGAAAGCTGTGACCCTGCAGCCCTGGCTGGCTCAGCTTCAGTCCATGTGTCTCTAACCCCAGGCAGTGCTAAGCTAATGGTGCAGTCAGCTGCACTACAGCCACTGCTAATGCCTGCATAACTCATCACCAGAGTGCCTAAAAGACTTTCTCAGCCCCATTCATGCCTGGCTTATTCAGATGAAAAAGAGGGTTCAACAAAACTATGCTGAAAGGAATCCAAGTGTTAAGAACATTTGGGACTATTTGGAATAGCAGTTAAACAAAGGCTGCCTCAAACTTGAACAAGTCATTTCTAAATAGGAAGTCAAACAAAGCAAGTATCCCAAGACTCAAAAATGTAATTTCTCTCCATTCTGGTTCATCAGCTGGGAACCTTTCTGACTGACACCTGTCCCCTTCAAACCCTTCCTGCTGAGGATGAACTTCCTGAAAAGCCAGCAACGTAGGTGGTAGTAACGCCCACTGAACTCGTGGGGTTGTGATACACCCCGCCTTTAATTAACAAGCAGGGCTTGCTGAAATAATTGCTTGAGGTATTCTGGAAACAGTGGGAGAAAGAGGAACTCTGGTTTTAAAAAGTGCTGCTTATATCTCAACATCTAGGGGAGAACTGCTGTTCTCCAGAGCCAAACAGGAAACACACAGCTTCACTTCTCAAGGCAACTCATTGGTTACAAGGAAGAAGGCCAAAGACAGCAGAGTAGACTTGATTATTAATATGATTTAAAATCATATGCAATAGGGTTAGCAAAGTAAATGTTGGATGAAGGCTTTGTCCCTTCTGAAATCTATCTTGCTAACACCCTGGAGGGAAGGCAGAGGCACACTCTACTGCTGACATTGGGAATGCTCAACTCCCCCCCCCCCCCAACCTTTCATCCCTTCTTTCTTCCTGCCCTGTTTTTTCTGGCAGGCAGTGCTTGGGGGCAGCACAGACAAGAGATACCTCTGCTTGTGCCAATCTCTGCATAAGGAGAATGTCCACAGCCCTAACAAAGCTCTGCTCTCAGAAAAGCCCAGCCCAGAGCACCTTCAGAGGGGGCCAGAGGAGCTGCAGTGATGTGCTGGGGGATTAGAGACCTGGCAGTGCTCTCTAAGCACACACACAGCCAGGGCTGTCCAACACACCACACTGCCCTGATGGCCAGTGTGTTCTGCTGCAGTGCCATCCTCAGGTTAGAGGTAAAACCAGGCAATTTTCCTCCCCCACTTCTCCCCTTCCTCCTTGCACAGCTCCCTTACTAGTCTCATACTCACCAGGTCTTTCTTGTAGCACAGCTCACTCTCAGCCTCCCCACCAGCCCATGCCCCTTACCCCTGGCTGGGAAGGTGTCTTCCTAGCAGGCTGTACCCACAGCTACAGAAAAGTGCCCTCAGTTTGCTATTGCCACTGCTTGCCAACTTCTGCAGCCAAAATAAGAGCTAGGGGTGGGAATAATCCTCCTCCAGAGGAGGCTGGTGAGCAGCATGAGCAAGCCCCAAGGCCTGCAGGGATGGGAAAACATCAGGGACTGTGAGAGGAAGCAGAGAGAATTCCTGAAGTGCTCTCCCATACAGCTGTCCTTGGCACTGCAGCACATTTCCAAACAAAGGGGGGAAACACCTAATCCTCAAAAGCAGGCTACTTGACAAGGTGTTTAAAAGATATTTCCAGATGAGGAGTAAAGAAGGCATCTGCACTGACTGAAAGCAAGCACCAATGATCTTCATCACAAGGCTCTCAGTAGAGGTTTGTCACACAGCCTCAGATCAAGAGAAAGGAAAAAAATTATTCCATCCATCACTCTGCAGAACTCAAGCACCACGTCCCTCCCTTACTGCCAAAGCCTATTTACCTGCTGGTAGTACTGCTGGGCTGGAGCCTGGGGCGCCTGCATCCGTCCAGCCACGGGGCCAGCTCGCCCTTTGGCCATGGGCTCTCTCTCATAGGGTCCCTTGAGGCTGTCCTGTCCCACGGGGAGCTCCCCCTGGGCTCTGCAGAGCCTGTCCCGCAGCTGCACGATGTTTGGCTGCAATCAGAGAAAGACAGTGCAATCAGAGAAGGCAGGTGAGATGCATCACACCAAGAGGCTGAGCGGCCACTCACTGATGAGCTCTCTCAGAAGCCTGCTCTGCTTTATTTCATTGGAATAAGTCTTTTCTGCATGAGACATGAGGCCATTGGAACTGCCTTACAACTGCCCACTTCATTCCCAAACCAGCCTGTCTATAAATATCAGCTGATAGAAGATGGGAAGTCAGAAGAGAACAACCAAATGTTCATGTCATTTCACCTGCCATGTCTGGCTTGCAGGAGGGACACCCTTTGGCAGTTGCTGGCTGCAGGCACAAGGGTATGAAACCAAGAGGGAGCAGAAGTCTGTGCACATCTGCCAGCTCAGCAAGGCCAGTGCAGGGTGAGGGAAACAGCCTGTCACATTCCAAGGTGCATGTCCAGTGGCAGTCCTGGCGCTGAACTGCACCATGCAGAGACGACAATGTGAAGCACACCTGTTCACAGACAGAGAGGGAGCAAAGAGCCTGAAGGGCCCATACCTGGGTGGTGTTGGCAGGGAGGAAGGTCAGTGCTGCAGCCAGGCTTCCCTGAGCAGCCAGGAGGTTGGCATACTGGCTCATCTTCTCGGCCAAAAGGGCGCCCATGGCGTTGGGGTCCACAGCCTGTGTGAGCTGCACGGCTTTGCGCAGGATCACGACCTTCTCTATCAAATCCTGAAACATCAGGAGGGGAAAAAACCCATCCACAAGTGAGAACAACAAAGTGAAGTAGGCCCTGGCTAAAGACTGTCCCTGGCAGGACCCCTCTCACCCAGAGGGGAGCCCAAGTCAAGTGCAGGTTTCCCAAACAGCCACAGCTGCACCAAAGTCATGGCTGTTCCTAGAGGGCAGAACAGCAATCACCCACCAAGCAGCTTCTAACAGCAGAGCCAGCAGAATTCAAAAGAGCTGCTCTTATCAAACATGATTTCATGGCCCTATCAGCACTGAGCATGTCCACTACATGGATGCTTTCATGAATTATCTGGTGACAGCCTCAGAGCAAACAGACAATGTCACACCTGTCACCACTATTAACACCACACTGCTGCACATTCATTTACAGGGTTTTAGGAAGTCAGTTCTTATCCATCTTAAAAGGATCTAAAAACTCCCTTGGAAGAGCTGTCCATAGTTTTCTGGTTGTTATAGCAAAATGGTTTTCCTGATATGCACCTGATAGAAATACTCTATCTTGCCTTGATTGCACATTCCCCAGCACCAGAGCTGGTCTTGGTTGGGTTTCCTTCTAGTCCTAAATTACAGGAATATTTTCTGTTCAGTTTTCTTATGTTTTTCTTGCTGTATTTATGCTGAAGGATACTACAAATATCTATCTGCCAAAATTAAAGCCCTTTAAAAAAATCTTACAAGAGATTTAATGAGTGTACCACACAAAAGATTTCAACCATACATTACTAATAAAGATTGTTTTCTAACCATTTGTTTTTCCCTACAATTCAGCACTTCAAAAAAAGCAAGTGAAAAAAACCCAAAACAACAGCCTCTGTTGCCATTATCATAGTAAACAAGCCACCTAATTAGGACTTCAACAATATTTTCCAATTTTACTGCCTGAGACACCTAAGCCATGCAATCAAAATGCAAATTCAAACTAAAGGTAAATCTGTAAACAAAGCCCTCAAAATCAAATTATTTTGACAATTCAGAGTTAATGACATGAAGCAAAACGCAGATACACATCAGTTCCTTCAATTAACTAAACAAGAGTCTCACAGCATCATCAAGTAAGTACTTTCTAAAACTGGTTCTTCAAAGGACTTAGACAGATGGAAGAAACTAACATTGTATTCTAAAATAAATGATTCCATTACTGCTTCATTCCACTCATCAGCCCTATTCCCTCAAGATATCTGCTATAAGCAATGTATTTCAATGCTGGAAACCAAGCTTTGTAGGTGCAAACCCCCAGAAAAAACTCTCATGAGAGCCTTCCTACAACTGTTTCTCCAGATTTAAATCTAATTCTATTGATTTCTTCTCCTGAACTTCCAACAGCAGAAAAGTCCAAGTATTTCCTAACCACTAACATCCTAAACAAAAGATGCCAGCACTGAAAGACCCTTCTTTACCAAAACACTAAGTACTACAATTATTATACACAAGAAGTGCATTAGTACCACTACCCAAAGACCAAGGCAAGCACAAGGGCCACTGTACTTCCCAACACGCTTTTCAGTATTATATTTGTTATTTTTCCAGAAAGGAGAGGCTTGCATCCTGGATGTACATCAAAGTGCTACACTAGTTAATTAGATTCAAGAGCCAAATAATTGCAGTCTGTTATTTACAACATCTTTCTTAAAAGAATTACCAACCTGCAGGGACAAGGGGCTGTTTCCATCCTGAACTTTGGTCCAACAAGCAACAAGTTTATCCACGTTGCCAGCACAAATGTAACAGAGGCAAGCTTGTGTCTGCAGAATGCTGTCCCCCTCATTCTCCAGCCTGCTGCCCAGGAGATCTACATAAAATAAGAACAAAGATGCTGTTAAATCACTCTGGGCATCCCTCCCCACCACTGCTGAAGCTGGGGAAGCAGCTGACCAAGGAAGTGTGAGCAAAGCCAAGATACTGCTCTGGAATTATCCAGTGTATCAAGTGTCCTTACCACAAAGGGCTGTAAACTCGTCTGGCCTGGCATAAGTGAGCACAGCAGCCAAAGCCTCTCTCCAATTCTGCAGGTCACAAGACTGCACAATCTCTTTCCAGTTCTTTGTTACAACTGCAGTGATGAGCTGGAGTAGGGGAGAGACCACAGTTAGGATCATGGAAGAATTTCCTCTGTCCAAGACACAGGATAATTTGGGTCTGTTCCAATGTACTCATCCCATCCAGGGTCATGACAGGTACTGCACTGCAGTTCAACAGCTGCACAAGAGCACATCTTACATAAAAAGGAAAAAATCACAAAACAAGCTCAGAGAACAGAGGCCAATTATTCTTGCCACAAAATGTACCAGAATACACAAATCTCCACAAGCTGTTGCAAATGGTTTTCAGCACTATTTCTGCAGACAAAGATAACCTACCAAGTACTTAACTAAAAAGTCTTCTACACAATGCCCAGGGAGATGTATGGAGTTTGTTTGTTAAACTGTTTCAGTAGGCTTTAAGCTCTTGGTCTCAAGCTGACCAGCAAGGGGCAGTTGAAAAGGCTGCATAAAGGAAGCAGCAAGTTGGCAGCAGTATCAGCCTGAGCTGGCTGCAGTATCCCTACCCTCCACCCACCCACACAGGCTGCCTCTGCACAGCCCTCAGAATGAAATTCCAGTTTCTTCCTTCTAAAACTCTGCTTCCAGTTATTTTGCTTTGGACAAAAGACAGACTTGGCAGCTGTGCTGCTCTTCAGTGAGCAAAGACCTTCTCATGCCAAGACTACAAGCTCAGAAACAGCTACATAAGCAGTATGTGTGCAGTTTGGGACCAGAAAAGAAAAAACACACCTGAACAACAAATATAACATCCTAACTACAAGGTCAATGTTTGCCTGTCAACATAGGCACAGATAATGGTCAGCTCTTCATAGAAACACCTTTTCCCAAAAGATGAACTACAGTGAATAAATTCCTCTAAAAGCTGCCACCCTTTCTAAACCAATTGTTCTTTTAAAGCAACTTCTCCTGTCTCAACCTTCTGTCACTACTTTCTCATATTGGTAGTAAAAAAGAAAGATTTGCACCAGCAGCATCAGCAAACCCTGCAAAAAGCTGAAAATAACAATAACCAGCTGGCCATAACATGCTGTCTCTTGGACAAAGGGTGATTAATCTACCCTGGGCATACTTTGCTTTCACTTCTGTGCATGCAGCAAAACAATGCATCAGCAAAATCTGCAAAGACTGATCATGGCCAGAAATCAACATAATGCTGCTGGCCCTGAGCATGAGTTCATCTGTGAAAAATGTGACAGAGCAGCAGACTGAAATGTGCCCTGCTTAAGGTATTTGCCTTTATTGTTGAGAATCTATTAGTGTATATGCAACTCAGACATACTGGAGATGGGATAAAGAATGCTCTTCTGTACTGATATTCAGGTGGTGTGCCTCTTCTCCCCTTATCAGTGCATTAAAACAGAGTAATAGAAAACCTTCTGCTCTGAGACCTTACTGACTTGAACAAGTATAAACATCTGCCAGAAATAAACCTATAAAATGGCAAGAAAACTTTCTAAGGTGAAAAGGGGAGTTGCCAAAAGGCACATCAGCATGTTACTTCTGACCTGAAAACACCTACCCTGGTGATTTTGCTCCTCATCTTGGCGAAGTACTTCTCCTGTGTCCGGGAGAGCAGCTCCTGCCCGCCGGCGATGGCCAGGATGATGGCATCAGCCATGCGGTTGTCGTGCAGGCACAGATCCACTGCACTTTCAAAGTTCCCTGTCAGCAGAGCCTGTGTGATCAGCCCATCCACATCTGCAACGAGACAGGGGTGCACTTCCAAATGCTGCCACAAAAGCCACTGAGAGATGCAGCAGCAGGTGACATTGTCCTGACTGTACAAGGCTGGCACAGTTGCCTGCAATCCAGCCCCCTCCCAGCCAGGTACTTACAGGGGTGCTCACCTTCATCTCCAGCTTTAAACACACATGGGCACAGCCATGCCACAGGGGCACTGTCAAGCATCACTTAACTTGTGACAGAGCAAGTTCCTAGAGGTCTAAATGGCCCCTAAAACAACTACCTGAATAGTGCCATAAAAAGTCAAACCTCGACAGGGATCAGTGGCTTCTGTGTTATTTAAAATCCCCTGGGAGTTTCTGTATAGACAGCACTTCATGCCTGACCAAGCGTGTCTGCTTTTGTATCAGAAATCACTCAGAGCAGCTGCAAGTCAGCAATGGGGTACACAGTGCTGTATAACTTCCTTCCTTCCTCCAAAAAGTTGTATTTTTAAGTGCCTTAAGACTGCATGAGAATGCAGTTAGAGGTAAGTAATTACAATCCTTCACAATCTGTGCAGAATTTGCCTTCTCACTGGAACACCAGGATCAACACCAGTACTTACAAATAACATACAAATAACAGTACAACTGCAAAAATCAATATCAAAGCTTTTTTGTACCTCCACTAACAGAAATATTAAATGTTGTCTTTGCAGATCCCACATCTTCAGTTTCTTTTTTGTGGTCCTTCAGCGTCTACGAGAAAGGAAAAGCATAATTTCTGAGATCATGTAAACATTTAGAAAATACACACATTTTCAAATCATATTGCTCTTGTACTGCAAATTAAATTTAGAACCTCAGACTACCAGTCAACTCAGAGACCATTAACTTAGAAGGGAAGGTTATCCCTGTGTGCCAGTTTGGGCAGAGGTTAATTTACTTTTCTTCACAGTAGCCAGAATGGGGCTGTGTGATTTGTCCAGGAAACAGTGCTGATAATACAGAGATGTTGTTGCTTTTGCTGAGCAGCACTTGTACAGCACCAAGGCCTTTTCTACTACTGCAACTCCAGTGAGGAGGTGGGGAGTGCATGGGAAGTTGGGATGAGACACAACCATAGCTGACCCCAAACTGACCCAAGGGATAGTTCAGGCCATGTCACATCATGCTCAGCATAACAAAGCTGGAGGAAGAGGGAAGAGGGGGATGTTTGCAGTGATGGTGTTTCTCTTCCCAAGTCATTGTTACATGTGACGGAGCCCAGCTTTCTTAGGGATGAAATTCACTGCTTCCCATGAGCAGGCAGATTTAATTCCTTGTTCTTCTTTGCTTTACCAATTAAACTTCCCTTATCTCACAAGTACCAGCAGCCAGACACCTGGATCCCAGGTACCAACTTGCATTGGTACCCATATACACACAACTCCCTCCAAGCAAAGCTACAGCTACAATGAGAAAATCAGAACTCTTTTCTTTCTCTTTCAGCTTTAACCCCTACCAAAAACAGTCTACCATTAATGCTACCTAGGTTCCACTCTCTGCTCCACTTCAAATTTCAGCTCATCCTTGAAACCCTCTGCTCTAGATACACACCCCAGTTTAATTAAGCAAATGACACATGAACACAAGGTTAATTTTCTACACAGAAGTCCCATGTAGCACTCAGTGCAGGAGTGCTCAGTGGACAGAGGCTGCTTTTTTTATAAAACTCCCACAGAATTAAGAAAGAGACCAATTTGTGAGAGTACTTGGATGTTGGGATTTCAAACAAAACATTTCAATAATAGAAAATAGTATCAAAAGGGAAGTAAGTCTTTCTTTGCCACCAATTTTCACAGCAAGGGCTCAGCAGAGTGCAGAGCCTGACCCACAAACCACCTCCCTGTCACAAGCCATTGCTCCAGTACATGAGGAGAGCTCAGGAACACCCAGCTTGTTCAGCTAAATTGAAGGACACAGTAGACCAAAGACATTAACTTGGACAGGGAAGAAAGTGAAACAAACTATGTTTTGCTCATGAAAAGGACACAGCGTCTGGAAAATTATTCTGTTGTCAGATAACACTGGGTGTGTGTTTGGTGCTGGCTGAGAGCATGCTGTGACTAGCACAGGAATAATGTGCCCATCCAGTTACTTTATGTATGTGACAGCACGCCCTGGTGCATCACCAGTGGCTTCTGGCCAGGCTCACAAATATTTAGGTAGGCTAAGGTCATGTTTGGCTGTGAATTCTCTCCTAGAAGAGACATTTGTTATGAGATATCCAGTATCTTCACAACTGCATGCAGCAAAATCCTTACACTGTCAGACACACCTCTCTGCCACTACAGAGCCTAAGGAATTAACAAGTAATCAAGCACCTAACCCAAGAAGAGCATTCTGATTTTAGTGTCTTTAACAGGCTGTTTGCTACATGAAGTCAAGTGCAGCATCCCAACATGCATGAGCCTTCAACCACTGTCCCCATCTCCACAGACAGCTGCAGACAGGCACCAAGCACAGGAAGCACAGCTACCAGCCCAAATTCTAATCCTAAAGGGACACCGAGGGGATGGGGAAGAATGAAGCTGGCCTGTTCACACAGCAATACGCTATTTTCAGTGCTAGTGACACCTCACAAGGCAGAGGCTGGGTCCTCAGTGCTAATTAGAGACCTGTCTGCATATGTAAAACACAGGGCTTAAAACAGTGCTGTTCAAATGGTGTAGGACTACAAATGCTGAAATGGTTCAGCACAAACTGCCTGCAATAAACCTGCCTGAACATACTGCCTGAGAAAAAATCTCAACAAGAGTCCAGTTTTACCATTATAAATAATTTTTTTTGTATTTCTGCATATCCCCAGCAGCAGGAAGAGCCAACAAAATGAAATGCTGCTAATAGGAGCAAAGTAAATACAAGAGAGGTCAGCAGGGTTAGTCTAGAGGGCAACAGATACCTCTCCCAAGAACTGTTCCTCTGTAGTCTGGCCTTCATCCCCCTCGTTTGGCACAGATCCATCAGATTCTGCAGGAGCCTTCAGCAGAGAGAAGATGCCGTAAAAATCCACCAGCAAAAGAGGCAGAAATACTTTGCATTGCAGAGCACAGACACCTTTCCACCAACCAACAGTTAGAACCAGACTGAAAATCACAGAAATGAGTTGGCAATATATGCTTGAGCATCATAAACAGGGTAGAGGCCCTGTTTCCTTGCTCTCTGTCATTACACAGTACCTTGTGCTGTTTTCATCTTAGCTGCCTCAAAACATGCAACAAAAGCTTTATTCCCCATGAGGCAGCTACAGATGACTGAAGTGTCTGTGGCACAAAAACTGCAGTCCTGCTGTAGACTCAGGCCACTGCACTTAACAGTGGGCAGTGCCTGAACTGCAGTTAGCACTCTTGTAGGAAAAGTTATAGGACCACACTCTCAGTCCTGCTTTCTTTAAAGCCTGATGAAAGTGCTGTTCTTGAAATCTGGTGCCAGGCAGCAAGGCTCTGCCCTGCCTCACAGGCAGCACAAAGTGCCACAGTGGGCAAGGCACAGGCAGCAGCAAGGAAAGGTGGAGGGACATCAATGAGACCCCATATTAAAAGCTGTGACTGAGAGCTTTTCAGCTGAAAAGGAGGGGAAGATCTGAGTGGAAAAGAAGTGGGTTTTTTTAAAATAATACCTTCATTCTACTGAATGTAGGACCTTGCCACATGCTGGATTATTTGTGACTGACTTTGGGACAGCTATCAAGTGGAAAGAAAAATGGTTCTTACTTTACAAATTACCATGGCATTATAAAACTAACCACAGAGTTACATGTGTTTGCTTACCTCTCCCAAGACACCATCTACAAGACCTTCTTTATTCAGAGCAGATACGATCTAGAAAACAACAAAGATTTAAGTAAGTACCCTTTTAAAGAGGCAGCAAATTCTCAGATAGCAAAACTGGCACATGTAGCTACTATGTTGCTTGCACAACAGTTAACATGAAATTAAACATTTTAACATAAAACCAAAGCTATTTCCTTTTCCAGCCTGGTGATGGATTTACTGCTAAGATCCCTGCACCCCAAGCTCTGATGGAAACAAGAGCTGCCCTGTGCCTTTAAACCTTTAACTGTTAACTCAAGGGCCTCAAACTTCACTAGAGCTGCTGGAAACCACAGGAATAAAAGCAGTATCAGAACATGAAGGACAAAACCTTCTGTCTGCTCTGGTCAGGGAAAATAAAGCAGTGACAATCCTTGTGGAACAGAGAGCCTGTCAGGAAGCTGTTGGCTCAAGCCCATCAGGCACTTGGCTGTGGGCTAGGATTTTCCAAGGTAAAAAAAAAAAAAGAGTTAAAATGCCCAGCTTCTACTGCTTTGCAAAGCAAATAATGACTCCAGATTCAATTAGGGCTCTCAAAGCTAGCAATTTTATGTATACAGTTTCTATTTTATTTCAGCATCAGGGAGCCTGGGTTTCACATTGCTTCTAAAATTATCTACTGCTTTTTATATTGTAGGCTTTATTTTACCCTTGTAGGCTGGTTTGTGTAAAGAGCTGAGCACAAATTGCTGGAGACAGTTTTCTCTTTCTTTTTTAATCACTGGTTTACAATAAAAATGAGAAATCCAGGACTTGGCTTGCATGAGAATCACAGGTTTTAAGAATATAACCCACCCTTCCCACGTCCTTAACAGCTTATTACAAGAAGCTGAAATCTGTGGTCCCTGCTACCAATAATAGGAAAACCAAGTTGTGATTTAGTGAGCTTTCCATCTGGGTATTACAAACTTTCAAGATGAGTTGTACTGTGTTGCTTCTTTACACTGAAAAAAACATCAACTTCTATGTGGAATGTTTTCAGAAAACAGATACATAAAAACAGGACACTGTAGCTCCTCCCATCTGTTTCCTAAATACTGAAATAATGGGATAGTCCCAACATTCCAGGCCACCCAGTTCAGCTGTGCCCATTTTCCCAGCTTCTCTCCATGCACAGGGCATATCAAACCCAGAGCAAAAGCAAGCAGTGGGCTTTCATCTCATGAGGCCACTCTGCAGAACCAACTGGATTTTCTAATTGAGAGCTGCTTTATAAAAACAGGATTACCCTTGCTGTGCTTGCCTTTGCACAAATATTTAGAAGCTGAGGAAAAACTGTTATCAAAACCATGATATTTTTTTTCCATAATCATATTAATTTTGCCCTGAAGGACATTTAATTTGTGAGCACAATGATGCTTTAATGGAGCCAATCTTTGAAAAGAAAACATTAGTTTGATATAATGAAAATGAATCAAATGTTAAAATACACTGAAACCGAACTGAAGAAATACTAGATAGTTCCTGGGCAGACAAATGAAAACAACAGAGCCAAAAGGCACAGCAGGTAACTCCCTGTAACACTGAGTAAAAATCTTCCAAGCGGAAAGAAAGGTGTGCAATGATGTGCAAATTGCTTCCTAGTAATCCAAATTTTGCTTTTCCAAATGTAATCATGTTTGACCCACAGGCTTGCTTTTTTTTTTAATCTTTTTCTTTCAAAAATGAATGATGTCTCCCACAAACAAGACTATCCCAGTTTTCCTAGTGAATGAAAACTGCTTACATATTCTTCAACCAAAAAGTCTAAAAGCAGACCCCATTCCATGATGCTCAAGTAGAGGGATGTCACATAACAAAGTTATATGAAATAGCCTGAATCAATAAATAGCAAAGCTTCTTGATGGGTGAGAATTTCACATCAACAGTGGACAGTCAGATGCAGACACACCTCTGAAGTCTGCTGCCTGCTCTGACACTTCCAGTGAACATCCATATTGCAAGAAGACACAACTAGTAAAAAACCCAACAGAGCAAACTGCTTTCCGTAAGAATTCTGAAATGACTCAAAAGTTATTTATCTCACATATCACACATTTACCTTCTTCTTCAGATCATCCTTCCTGTATCCTAAGAGCTCGAGGTATTTAACACGCGAATCCTCTTCGAAGTTCACCTTAAAAAAGTGAGAGACTGTATTGCAATTCACAACTTTTCATTTTCTCCCTCCCTGGCACCAGTGACCCAGTGAGATTTAGTGACTGAGTAGACGGAATGTAATAAAGAGAAATGCAAAATTCTTCAGTGACTTGGGCACATGAGGAGGTGAGCAAGGCTTCTATCTGGTTATTGTAGGTGAACAATCTGTTGATGTGCTTCACATGGAAACTTTTAAATGCTTAGAGTGACCAATGAAAAGCCCATCTAAACCTATCCCAAAGGTGTAATCCTTCTCACCAGCTCCTTGTACAAATATGTGCTGATGGGGAGTATCAAAAACCATGGGATACTCTCACCCACACCTCTGTTTTGCCATGACTCCTCACTAACACACCCCTGGTCCTGAGGGCCCGCCCTCTTCCAGTGGGTCCCCCTCCAGTGACAAGGCTTAGGGACACTATTCCCACAGCTTGCAGCTTTTGGCTCCCAGCACCTCCTCAGCTAAATGTGCAGAAGGAACCACCCCCTGGCTTTCCCAGTCCATGGGGAACTCCTGCAGGGCTGTCCCCCTGTTACCTTCAAGAAGGCCCACACGTTCCTCTCAAAGTCAGCCAGGGCCATGTCGATTTTCTGCTGGCAGTAGCTGACAAAGCCCTGGGACTGCACAGCCTCCTGCAGCTGGTTGGAGCGGGCCAGGAACTCCTTCTCTGTGACAACCTGGCTCACATAGACGTGGGGATGCTGCTGCTGCTGCTCCATGCCCGGCTGCTGCGGAGACCTGGAGTTCTCAAACGTCACCAGCTTGCCTCCAAACTGGAATTGAAGCACACATGCAGTGTGTGAAAATACAAGTATACAGCAGGGGAGCATGTATGTAAATTTATTTTATATAACATCATATATGATTATTGTCCAATAACTGAACACTCCTGACATCTGCTCATTTATTTGTTTCCCCCCCACCCCATATTTCTATGCATGTAAGGAGCTTGTTGGATAAGTAGCTTCACATTTAATATGCTATATAAGCACAGCCATTCCTGTACCTGTTTTGGGTTTTTTTTTTTCTGACAAAAGAAGACCAGAAACTGTGAGCTAGAGCTGTGGGTCTATGCAGTACCCAACATGAGTGGAGTATCTCATGATACTGCAACACAATTGCCAAAGAAACCTATGCATCATTAAGTAAATGCTCAAGCACCATGTCTGCTCTGCTCTTGCCAGGCTGTTTAGCAGTTGAAACTCTACTGAGAGAGACAGGCAGATAGTTGTGACAACACAAGAAAATAATTAGGAGGGGTTTATGATATTATTTCATTCTATAGCTCAAAGGTAATTTTCATAGGCCAGTCCAGTAAAACCTGCATTAGAAAAAAGCAAAAATCTAGCCAGGGAAAAGACTGGCACCTGGCTCCTAGGAAACCAGGACAAATAAGGGAATAAACAACATCATAAAACAACACATCAGTCAGTGGCTAGGCAACATCACTTCTCTTTGACAGGAGAAAATTGCACTTAATTTGTGCATCAGATCACAAATAAGCAGACATACGATGCTGAAAATTGAGAAGTATTGCTGCAGAGAAATCAAATTCAAATGGACAGGCTAAAGTCTCCAGCAGTTTCCAAATAAATGGCCTGTGCATCTAGAAAATAAGCCAAAAGTGGAGCCAAGGAGCAGATGACTGCAAAAAGCAGAGCTTGCCATCCCCTCAGCTGGCTCCTCTACAAATCAACCAGCCATGGAGGAACCCAGCCTTGTGCTGCCACACCAACTCCTGCTACCTTGATCAAAGCTGACCTGAGTATTCTTCACCATGTTGTCTCACATGAGTGCAGATTGAAGCTATGAAGTCTCAGACACTTGCCCAGTTTGGTCTCATTCCCCTGTCCCATTCCCCCTAATGTATATTTATTTACTCTAAAGCAAGCACTGCACAGAAACAAAAGCAAAGCCCTAGTGCCAACACACACACAAATGTCTCTCAGCAATGTTTCTTTTTCCCAAACATTCTGGTTGCATTTTTGCTGTCCCAATGCCTTGTCTGGAAGCTGCCCCAAGCATCCCCCACTATGATGACAAATGGGAAGATCTCTCTAGGTGGAGCAGCACGCTGAACTCCCCCCTCCCTAAGGGGTTGAACAGGTGCCAGCACTATGTCCCTGCCTGCCTGGCCAGCCCTGCCCATGCCTGTCTCCTCCTTACCGAGAAGGACGCTCCCATGGGTCGCCGGATCCACTTGGGTGGTTTCTTCAGAGGCAACACCACACTCTGTGGGGCAGTCTGCTGGGGAAGCTGCAGGGGAGGCAGGGGCTGGCCTGTGCCAAATGGATCCAGGTTCCCAAAAGACGAGGAGAGCTTTGATAACACAAGGGGGAAAAAGCAGACATAACATTTCTCTAATAAACTAAACATTTATCTGCACTGAAGTGGTACTCCTGCAAGCAGGGCTGCAGACAGCCACTGAAGACTTCCTATACTTTGTTCCCCCCCACACTTTTTGTCTCTATTCTTAGCTGAAACATTTTCAGCACCTGGTCAACTTGCTTCTGCCTCAGGCCATCGGAGCTGCCGCCCATGATGGAGTAGACGCTGATGCGCCCGTCGAAGGAGGCTGCAGACAGCACCGCAGGGTTCCTGGGGCACCACTGGATATCAAAGCACCATTGGGTGTTCGTGGGCAGCTCATACAGCACCTGGGGAACAAAACCAAGCCCAACAAATCAGAGCTTTCATGGAGCACCCTCTGCCCCCATAGCAACAACCTTCCCGTGTGCCCTGAGACTGGTGTGCTCTTCACGCTCCCCAGCAGCCTCCACATCACCATAACACTAACAGTGAACAAACCCTGCTGATCTCCAAACAGCAGATTATCACACACCACTGCTTCATCTCCTTCTCATCCCATTAAATCTTCTGTTTAATCCACACAGGAGAAATTATGGAGAGGGGGCTGTCCCACAGAGAGCTGTGAGCTGTTGACATTCACACTGGCTTATTCAGAGCTGAATTAGGTATCCCCACACACTACATGAAGTCTGTTTTCAAAGGAAAACTGAAAAAGTATAATCTGCACCCCGGGCAGACAGTCTCTTGTGCCCTGGAAGAGGCAAGCCCCACTTACAGCAAACATTTAACCAGGATAAACTCAGAACAAAATGCTAGCTGTCAGCAAAATGCTATCTCCTGAGGAACTGGTTTTTATTTTTAATAAAAACATGCACCTCAATTCAACTACATGTAAAAACTTGGTAACAGCACAGGATCCAGCTCAGACAACTCATCTAACACTGTACAGCTTTTGCACTTTTGGGCCAATGTCTGAATTTTAGAAACACTTCCCACTCTACAATTATTGCCTACTGGAGCCAAGGAGCCCTCCCAGCATGTCTGAAGCCTCTCTCCTGATCTAGGGACAAACATTGTCTGAAAAACAGATCTGCATTCTCTTTGAAAAGTATCCCCAGTCCCAAAAGGGTGGGGTGGGAACACATTTGAGTGTCTCTCACTGATCTGCCAGTACAGTGGCAACTTACAAAAGCCCTCCTGCTGTCTGGATAAAGTTCTTATAGAAGGANTTCTCACTGATCTGCCATCTACAAAACCCTCCTGCTACCTGGATAAAGTTCTTATAGAAGGAAAAAAGCAGTTGCAGCAATGATTCAGCCACACTGGAGCAAAACAAGAGCAGGAAGCATATACTTTAAGTGGAGCTATTTCCATCTCTTATAATGAACAAGGACATCACTACTCAGTAAGAGAAGCTGCAAAGACAAATGTGTAATAGTGACAATACCAGGAAGGAATCCTGCACCACCAGAACAAGCTCAGAAGACACATATAACAAATAGGATAGGGAGCAACATCTCACAGAAGCATCATTCCTAGGAATGCAAGCACAGGAACATGTGCTTTGCATGTGCCACCTCTGAACAGACATTTTTGGGTTTTTTAAAGTGGTATGCATACAATACCTCGCCTGTGTTAGGGTTGGAGCAGAGAATTTTAGAATCCTTTCCACAGCTAAGTAGCAGCTCTGGATCTGCTATACTCCAAGCAATGGCCAATATACCCCTGCATGAAAAGCCACAAAAAAAAAAAGTGCTCAATATAAATGCAAAATGATGATAAAGCATATTTAGAAGTTCAGCATCCCACACCAAAATGCCCTCTTCACCCCTTCCTCTTACAGGAGGAGGAATTTTTCTAAGTTATCGGCCCTTGTTTTGTTGAAATAGATGTGTGCTATTTTCTGCATGAAAAGGTACAAAGATGCAGCCACTGTATCTGAAAATTAAGTGCAATGGTCATATGGGAGAACCTGGGCATTAGTAGCAATATGGTTTGTTTGCCTGTGGTGCCAGAGTGCAAACCCATAGGTAAGGTCAGTGACTAGGAAGGTTTTCAGCTTTTGATTAGCAAATCAGCAGAACCCATGGCAGCAGTTTTGGTAGAAGCCACAACACTCCTCCCTTCTTAAAACAAGCATTGGATTTCAGCAATATGGAAAGTTTCACCAACAACAGAGGAGGGACAAGAATTTACAGCCTGTCACAACTATACCCAAAATTAAGGCATTTAGGGGACTGATGAGCACAGAAACTGTGCAAATCCATACATGAGGATGTTCCTGGGTGCACCTTTAGTACATTATTCAGCCAAATTCAACTACTACTAATTCTTTTTTCCTTAGCTTCCTCTACTTAAAAAACTTAGAGACAACCTAGTAGCTTCACTGCTTCAGCAGCCTGGTGGATTTTTTATTTATTTAATTTTGGGGCCTGTTTCCTTCAGAGCACCAAGCTCCAAAAAAGCAAGTCTTTCATGGCACAGGGCTGGCTGGTCAGCATGCCAGCACACAGCACTGCCTGCTGCTGGAATTGCCACCACCAACACAGGAAAGAGCAGGAAATGAGATGTACAAACCAGGACAGCCACCAACAGTGCAAACTCCAGGGAGCACACCATGCTCTGCAAGACCCGTACCTGGTGTGACTTTCTAGAACACGAAGTGGTGAGGAGGCAAATCTTAGGTCCCACATCTGAATAACAGGCAGCCTGTCATCCTCTGAGGCCAAAACCATCTGGGTGGCAACTTCAGGGTGCCAGGCCAAGCCTGAGCAGTGCATCTGAGGGGCAACATTGGGTCAAAGCATCACATAACTGAGCAGCACCAAAGGAAAAAGAAAACTAGACCAAATATGTCTGTGTGCATGCTAAAACACCACTGCAAGGGAATTTGCAGCTATTTCCAGGCATTATTTCAGACTGCATTGACTGGGATATTCTTATTCCTGTGAATGAGGAGACTTGAACTTAAGTTTCCCAAGGTCCTCTCAGAGGGATTACACTGTGCTGACTGCTCCACAGTCCTATGTTTTAATGTGAGAAAACACTAAAGCTCACCACAAACCTTTTCCTCTACAATTTTTATTGCTATTTTAATAAAAGCCAACATTAGGCAGAGGTTATTGTCATGAGAACGTTCCATCACAGGACTACCATCACATGATGAAGACAGCCTACTGTGCTGCTGTTATGTCAGGCAACAAACACAGAAAACACTGAAAGTTACACAGTTTATCAAAATAATAATAAAGAGCTACTTCACAACCATGCACTCGTAAGTTTCATTTTTAACTCTTGCTGTATCTTTGGAGTTTGTTATAGCAATACTCTATTTAAAATAATACAAAATTTTACAGATATGTCACACTCCATGTTGAACAGGCATTTTTCTACATTTACACTCCCAAAAGGGGTGGCATGGTGGTTATAATTATAGGAGGCAGTGCCCCTGTAACCTGCTCAATGCCATGCTTCTCTGTGGCAAAATCAGTAAAAATCTTTCTGTGGTAGCCCCAAACAGACCAGTAAGCACTTTCTCAAAATTAAATCATCACTCTGACAGGACATCTGAGTGCCTTGCCTTGCTTCAGTCTGCATCTGGCTATTTTAACACATAATGCTGACAACCTCTCCTGCATAAACACACTCTCAAGAGCAAACTGGGCCAGGCACCAGTACCTCTGTCACGCAAGAAGGGGTGCTGTGACCCATCCCTACATCCCTCTGCCAGCACCCCAGCAGCTGCAGGAGAGCACTCACCCTGTTGTTGTGGTCAGTGACTTTGATGATGGGCTCGTTCTTACGGAGGTCCCACACGGTGGCTCGGCCACTGGGGCTGGCAGAGGCCAGGATGTGCTGCACCTGCCTGTTCCATGCGATGCAGCTGATGTCCTCCAGAGGCTGCCACACACACACAACAGCCTGTCACAACCCTGCAGACTCAAACCCTGCTGTTTTCAAGACTTGCTAAGTGAGAAATCTGCAAGGAGAGTGCCCCATGTACTGGTTGTGTTCTGGTTTCCTTTCTACATGTGCTATAGTGTACAACAGCAGGAAGTACTGATTTATAAGCTGCTAGAATTTCTCTGTGAAGTTATTTTCTGCTTTACAGTACTACACATTAGTTATTAAAACTGTCTTCAAGAACAGAAAATTACTCCATGAAATACACTGAGAAATTCCATGGTGTTTTTTTATTCCCCCCCATGCTTATTTTTAGACCAAAAATTAAAAGCAGTATTAACCCAGCTCTTGTTGCCCTATTATTTCTAGTTGTCATTATGCATATGGACTAAAAGATATCTCAGTCTAAAAAAATCACAGTTAGACATAAAAGTCTTTTACAGGGATCTTGAAGGTGAGCATCCTCTCAAATATCTACATGTTAATAAGTGACTTGAACTAAACAAAGTAACCAAACCCCACAGAGTTTAAACTAAAAATCTTTAAATTGAAGATTACTTCTCATCCCCTTTGCACATTTTTTGTCTCCAAATTATCATGCAGTAATAAACCCATTTTCCAGTAACCATCAACTTCTGTGGAATTTTGTAACAGCAACAGAAGTGTACTTGCATCGAAACAACTTCCTCCCATTCTTTCATTTCCTTCACAAGGCAAAAAGCACAAAAGACTATTGTTTTTCCCCCCAGATCATCTTTAAGAGACACAGGCTAGACATTGGACCTTGAGTATAGCAATTAAATCACTCCCTGAAACCCACCAAGGTAACTGCAAAACCTACTGCCTCATCATCTGACTTCTCAGTAGCTGCTTTTTACCTTTCTCCAATTTTTCTCTGCATACCTTCACCATCTTCAGATTCATGCATGCAGAGGAAGACTAAAAGACATGTAATGGCTATGGCATTTGAAAAGGAGTGTAACCTGAGAGACTGCTTGTTACTTAATAAAATGCAACATTTCTCAAAGATTAAGGGGACACCACAGCTTTCCTTGGCCAAATACAATTTCTTAACAAAAAACTGCCATGTGAAGACATGGCTGGCTTGTGCAGCAAGCCAAAACTGCAGGTCTGTTGTGCATAAAGAAGACAGCACATCCAGGGCTGCTGCAGGGGAAGCAGAGCACACAACTCATTGCATGGACCTGTGCACACTCGTCCTTACAGGCACAGACAGGACACTGTTCCCCAGGGGCTACAAAAGCAGCAGCCACCCTTGCATGCAGCTACTACCCAAGTTAGACTTCAAGAGGCTTTCCCCCTACCTCTGCACCCTTAAGAGTGCTTTAAAACTGCAAATTTCAATCAGCTCTCACTTAGCTGCCATGCATCTTTTTCATGAGTCTGCTCTGGAGAATTTAACAAACACAAATCTGGTACCTGTGTCTTTGCTCCTGGTGTCATTGGTGTAGCAAAGTTGTTCAAGTCCCAGATATAGATTTCAGACTCATTAGCACCAGAGGCCACCAGATTAGTCTGTAAGAAACATTAATAGACATTAAGAGTATTTTCAGCATCAGCTTTCCTAGTCTTAGCTGCTAGGAGGCATCAGATCAGCAGGACTCTGACAATTTCCCCTATCAGTTCAGGATGTAGGAAAAGATACAGGGACAAAAGTGACAGGGCAGAGGAGGAAGCAGTGCTGCAGTTACAGCCACCACAGAGCTTTGCTCTGGACAGTGTGGCATTCCTGCCCTGCCCACAGTGAGTGCAGCCATCCAGAGCACTCCTCCACCTGGGATGCAAAAGTCCAGCCAGGGCAACAGGAGCCAAGGCCACAAAATGCCCTTTGGTCACATTTTGTGGCTGATGACAGGCAAGTCCTGAGTTCGTAACAGACAGAAAGGGGCAGGAAGTGATTCAGAGAGGACACAGTGAACACAGGACAGCCTTGCTGGAGGCAAGTGTGCAGGGACAGATGTGTTATTTAGGAAACAAATCCAACTGAATTCTCACACAGCTGGTGGCAACAAGGAAAAACCAACACACTGTGTCTAGAAGGAAATAAGTGCTCATTGGTGATGTGGGAAAGATAATCAGTTTTGAGAGCTCTTCTGCTAAAGAGGCCACATTGGCTGTGTTTCCTTGCTGTCTCCTCTTTGCAAGCAACAATACTTAGAGGCCTTGAAACGGGATCCTACCCAATGCCCAAAGGAGATAGGTGAAAACTGATCTCACTAGAAACCTAAACGAGGGCATGTAATTCCTTCCTGTGTGACTGGCACAATGCACAGAAGCTAAGAGAAGAGACTGACTAAAAACACCCTGAAGAACACCTCTACTTCACACATGAGCAGAGCTAAAAAGATCAGCTAAATCGACAAGGTAAATTGATGAGGGGAGGAATGAAGAAGACACCTCAGGCACTTCCATTCCCCATCTTGAAATGCAAGTGATGGGTTTTTCCTATTAAATACAGACACTCAAACACCAAATATAGTTCACGCTTTTCAGGGGAGGGAAAGCAGCAGAAACATCTGATGTTACAGGTTAAGACAGGTTACTCCTCTATTGATGGTATGTTAAGAGGAACAGCAGAAAAACCAACCTGGAACATGTTGACATCGAGCGCTCTCACTGGTCCCGTGTGCTTGTCTTTCTGGGCTATTATTACCTCAGCCTCTCCATCTATGATTTTGGCTGAGTCATACAGAATGACATTTCCATTTTCACCCCCAGCAATCAGGACTCCAGACACTCTGTCCCCTGAGGTCATGCTGTGAGGGCCCCAGATCAGCTTATGGTACCTGTAAGACACAGAGGGCCCCACAGTCTTAGAACCATCCACCACCAGCTCCCCATAGGTTGATACATCCCATTCTGCTCAACCCAGCTGAAGTCAGAGAAAAGCACTGCCTGCATTTCTTCCTGAGGATGAGTCTCTGCACAACTCCTTCCATCAGGATGATATGCCCCAATTCTGCTCATTAACAAAAGGCACAACATGCACAACCAATAACCAGCAAACTGATAACATCTCCCATCTCCTGGCTGCAAAATCAGATCCCAACCACAACAGCAGTAACCTAAGTAAGGGCTGTAAATCCATTCAGCCACAGCCTGGAAAAATCTTCTATCTGCAAGCAGCTTCATACAGGAGAAGAAACAGGTGAGACTAGAAAAATTCCATATCCTTTTCCATATCTGTGCTTTTGGATGTGCAAGTGTTATGTCTGCCATACCAGGGACTCAGTAAGCTCAGTCAACATCACAGACACACCTCTTGGACCACAGCCTACTTGCAGGCTAACTCAAGAAGAATCAAATATTCTTCCAGAAATTAAGAACACTGTTGTGTCCATCTGTAAATACCCAAATTCTCTTCAATTCAATTAACTTCCTGCATAAGCAAAACAGCATTCCTGTGCACTTAGCCATACAAAGAATTAATATGTTCTACATAAAATGACACAGGCACTTATCAGCTCTTATGCAAGCAGAAAGCAAACCTACATTGTCTGGAAGGTGGCAAGGAGATACCTTGGCATTCACTGTAATATTGCTCATCTCTTTGTTACCTCTGGGCAACCTTCAAGTAACTTCTTTAAATCACAGCAACTTAAGCATAGTAAGATAAATACTGCAGAAAGCTACCCAAAGAGCATATGCTGGGTGAGAAATACCATAACAGCCAAGTGTTCAGGCCCCCAGTGTTGGGATTACAGCAGGGGTTCACCAAAGAATGATGCTAGAAACGGAAATCGGTATCAGACACACCCATTTCTGGGTATGACTTTTATGCTTCTGCACCTAACTATGCAGGTTTACAGGAAATGAAGTGACTGACAGTGTTGTCCAGGCATCACCAGCAAGACTGAACAGGACTTTAAACAACCCAAAATAAAGACAGGAAACAGTAAGGAAGGAAACTCAAAAATTAATTGTGCAATTACTTTTCTCCCGCACTTTACTCTTTCCAAGATAAAGTATAGTTCAATAAAAGCAGGGCAAAACTTTTCTTGGAGGGCAGTTAAGGATTTATCTTTTGTAGGTCTAATCACCTGGACATTTTCATTTGCTGCAAACCAAAACAGAGCCTGACGTAAACACTGCTATCTAATCTTGAATTAAAAACAAACTAACAAACAACCCTCAACCTCCTTTTTAATGGATTTTCTGGGGCAAAGTCAAATCCTTGTGTCGCTGGTCGAAGGATGTACTTTCTATGGAGCACTGCATCCTGGCTATAAGGAGTGCTTCCAGAAATTCAGTAAGCAAATGGCAAGCCTTGAAGAATCTCAGTCACAGAAAAAAACATGGTAGACAATGAAACTCAAAGATCCAACGCTGCCTCCTGCTCTGAGCAGGTCAGTAGGACATGTTGACATCAGCTCTGCCCACAGAGCAGGGCATTTAAAAAGGGACTGTGGCTGTTTCAGCTCTGCCAGAGAGCTGCTGCGATGGAAACTGGATGCTCTGATGCTAACAGTGTTTGTCTGGATAAGCACGTGGTAAGGAGCTAACAGATAAGTGGAGCTGTGCAGCCAGGAATTTGGCTGTAGGAACACACAAAACGTAACCTAAATTAGTTATGTTACAGGAGTCCCCCTAAAACGCCTAAATACAAACAGGATGGTGCAATATGAAAAGCTGCCACCATATTTTCACAATTTGACGGGTTTTTTTCTGTTCTCTTGTGAATCTCAGAGGCTTCCTGAGATAAGGAGTCCACACAAATATTCCAAACTTTTCTGTTTATGTCAAAGCATAAGCTGCTTGCTTGGAGTCCAAGCTCACTGCCCCAGACTATCAATTGCACACACTTGCCTTCATCCTTCAGTGCTGAACTTCTGCTTCTCTCCTCAACAAGTGCAGGCAAACCACACAAAGTGACATTTCCACACATACCATGTGTAACAATTCCACACACTGTATCTTTCTCTTACAACACTGCCTACCTGTGAGAGGAGGAGAACGTGGCACAGCTCTTCATATCCAGTGAAGGGTCTGCTAAGTCCAACTCAAATATTTCTAGAGAAGCATTTGTACTGAAGGTTGCATCCAGCTGCTGAGCTGATGTACCTGTGAGGAAGCACATCTGGCAGTGAAAAAGCCATGACACACAGAGCAATTACTGCAAATGCAGCACAAGAAAGGGAACAAAAACATCATCCTTTCAAAAAGAATCCTGAGATGGGGTCAGGCTTGCCTTTCTGTTACTCTAGGCATAGTCCCACACAACTCTCCTCCCCGTGGTTCTCCCTTTGGGTGTTTCTTAACGAGCATGACCAGGAAAAGCTTTGGGCAGGTACCTCTCCCTCATGATGCACAGAACACGATCAAAGTTACAAAGGAGCCACAAGTGACTAGTGCTTAGGATTGGTGTCACCCTTCCCTGGTAAAAGGAGGAGGATGCTTGCTGTCACTTATAGAATGCAAAGCATGTTTTTATCACTGCAATGCAAGAACTCCACTCAAAGTCCCACAACATGTACTCCACCCCAGCCCTCAGGACACAGAGTAACTCCTACAGCTTTCAATACTGGCCCCTTCCTGGCAGCCACCGCACACAGCCCAAGGACTGCTAGCTTCAGGTGCTTCCCAAAAAACTCACCTGTGGCCAGGTAAATGGGGTGCTGCTGGGCAGGGCTCCATGCCTGCATGGCAGTACGGTCTATTTCCTTCAGCTTCATTTTGCTGAAAAGTAAGACCAAGAAAGGTGATGCTTAAATGGTGCATGGCGAGACTGCACTGCCACGGATCCAGGAGCTGCATTAGGACTTGGCAGGAGCAGCCGGAGGGACAGTTTTCCTAAAGCTATCCCACAGACAGATACCCAAGCCATCATCTCCAGAGGACACCCGGGGGGAGGGGAGGAAGAGCTCTCCATTAGCAGAGCAACATTGACACGTAGAGGAAACTGACGGGCGCTGAGCATAACACGGGAAAACGTGGCCAAAGCTTCAATAGCTGTGAAAAACCTTCTTCTTGCAGCACCAAAGCATCGAGCACCCTACGGCAGCCTTTCTGCCTTAACCCACGAAACAAACCCGGCCCCGGGAAGCCCCTCGCAGACCCTGCCGCCAAACACCCTCAGCGGCTCAATTCAGGGTCCCATTTCAGCCCCCTCGGGCTCCCCCCGCCCCGGGTGAACCCCGCCAGGCCGGCGGGACCGCCACCCTCGCCCCGTTTCCGACAGGAACCGGAGGAAAACAGCTGTAAGCCGGAGGGTTTCGCCGTCCCTGCCCTCACCTCGGCGTCCCCGGTGCTCAGCCGTCCCCGGACCGCTCCAACGTGGCAGCCCCGGCACCGCCTCCCGGCCGCCACCGCCTTCCGGGCGCGCCCCGCGGCTTCCGGGCGATGGCAGCGGGGCCGCGCCTTCCCGGCACGGGGAACGACAGGGAGCGCAATGGGGTGGTAGTGGAGGTGGTGGGAGGATGTGTTTGGGGACCCCCAGCCGCCTCCTTCGGCGCGTGTCCTCCGTGTCCCTCGGGGCGGGAGCAGCCATCGGCCCTGGGGAAAAGGGAGACTGGTTAGGGGCGCCGGGGCCGGGGGGAGCCGGGGCGCAGCGCCGGCAGCGCGGGGCCCGCCCTGTCCTCAGCTCAAGGGCAGTAATCATGGCGTGCTCATGATGTGAACAGCAGTGAGACTCATCACGGGACAGGGGCCACCCCAGGGCTGGAGAACAGCCCGAGGGAGCTCAGTCAGCTTCCACGGCCGGTGGCGGCAGGCCCGGCCCCACCTCCTCACGGCAGCCGGGGCACAGCTCCGTTGCCGCCTCCCGCCGCCGCTGCGCTCCAGGGCCGCTCGGCGGCCAGACGCCGTGCGCGGGGCGGGCGCTGCACGGGCCGCATGGCGCGGCTCAGCGGGAGAGGCGGAAAGTGCTGCCGGCCCCGCTATAAATAGGGGCTGGAGGCGCGGCTCCCATTGGCGCCGAGGATCGCCGCTCGCCACTGGCTGCGCCCTCCGCTGCCGCCGCTCCCGGTTGGCTCGGCGCGCTCCCG